>JAWMAR010000141.1:4640947-4725976 GCA_036785375.1 Leucoraja ocellata
GGAGAGGGAGGGAGAGAGAGGAGAGAGAACAATTCCTCAGCCCACATGCCAATCGATCCAGATACTGCTATAATTTTTCACAATCATCTTCACTCTCTGCAAAAGACCCACTTTCGTATCATCAGCAAACTTGCTAATCTTGCCCTGTATGTTCTCATCCAAATGAGAACTACCCCCACCCCGTGTGTGTGATTTGGGCGCTGTTTAGAGGGGGCAGGTTTAAAAACGCGATTTTTACTAGGCTGTTGCAATCGAAAATGTTCAGCCTAGTAAATCATTAACGGAAATTCGCTGAAAGACCCCGTCGCAAAAGGTATTATTAGATTTTATGGCCTTGTATAATAGTTATAGTAGTTTAAAACCACTCTCTCAACTCTCAACCCGCACCTCTCGCAGCCCCAGGTTTTATAAAACAAACAATTAAAGGTAAGTACCTTAATTTTTACATTAAAAGGGGCTTCTTAAGAACCCTGTATATAAAGTTTTCTATAGCTAATAGTTCATTTTATAGCCCCCTCTAAACCAGCGCGTTCACAGGATCCCACTAGAAAGCCGATTTAAATGGACTTTAAATTTACAGCAATTGAACACTAAATTCTTCCATTTGGCCTATAAATTAATGTAAATAGATTTTAAAATCATGTTTATTGTGAATGTATTTGTGAATATTATTTGGACACTTGGGCTATTTAAAACGTTAATTATTTATTAAGAAATGGATAGATGTTTAGATCTAGTATTGAAGTTTGAAATTAGCTACAATTGGGTAACTAACTAATTATATGCTTTAATTTCAGGTCCTCCAAGTAAGATTATTTTATATTTGTTTCAGAATGGTTCAATCTATGATAACTGAAAATTTCATTCAGTTCTCTTAATTTTTAAGAAGGTTATGTGCTTTTGACTGTCCCTCGATCACAGCTTTTTGTTATGTCCATAGAAAATCAATAGGGAACAAGATGCTAATTTCCGGGTATGAAATGGCCATAACGTTTTTATTACTTGAGATATGAAAGTGAATTAGGTGTCAAATTAAACTTATTGTTATGCTTTATCTGATGGGATAAATTGCAGACTTGATTTTTTAAATCTCAAAATTTTGTAACATTGCTATCCAAATCATTGATGTAGATGACAACAGTAACAGGCCAGCACCCACACCCCGAGTAGACCACTTGTAACAGGCCTCCAGTCCGAGAAGCAACCTTCCACCATAACCCTCTGCTTCCTTCATTGAAACCAAATTTCTATCCAATCAGCTATCTTTGCTTGTTGTCATATGTACCGACAGTGGAACAATTACATATTTACAGTGCAGATTTACAGGCCTATTAACCCAATATATATAGATACCATGAAATAAACAAAAATGGAATAAATAAATAAAACCAATACAATTGCATAAAAGCACCACGTGCATAAAATATTGAGTGAATAAAGTGAATAGTGTAGACGTGGCAGAGAAAACATAGAAAATAGGTACAGGAGGAGGCCATTTGGCCCTTCGAGCCACCACTGTCATTCATTGTGATCATGGCTGATCATTCCACAATCAGTAACCCGTGCCTGCCTTCTCCCCATATCCCATGATCCCGCTAGCCCCAAGAGCCCAATCTAACTCTAATTCATCCTGTGAAATGGCCTCCACTGCCTGTCTGTGGCAGAGAATTCCACAATTCACAACTCTCCCGGGTGTAAAAGTTTTTTTCTCATCTCAGTTTTAAATGACCTCCCCATTATTTTTAAACTGTGGCCCTGGTTCTGAACTACCCAAACAATGGGAACATTTTTCCTGCACCTAGCTCATCTAGTCCTTTTATAATTTTATGCGTTGCTAAAAGATCACTCTCATCCTAATTCCAGTGAATACAAGCCACCTTTCCAATCTTTCCTCATATGACAGTCCCGCCATCCTGGTGATTAACCTTGCGAATCTACGCTGCACTGCCTTAATAGCAAGAATGTCCTTCCTCCAAATTAGAAGACCAAAAATGCACACAATACTCCAGATGTGGTCTCACCATGGCCCGGTACAACTGCAGAAGGACCTCTATACTCAAATCCTCTCGTTATGAAGGCCAACATGCCATTAGCTTTCTTCACTGTCTGCTGCACCTGCATGCTTACTTTCAGTGACTGGTGTACAAGGACACCCAGGTTTGCACTTCCCTTTTTCCTAATCCGACACCAGTGAGAATATAATCTGCCTCCTTGTTCTTGCCGCCAAAGTGGATAACTCACATTTATCTACATTATACTGCATCTCCCATGCATCTGCACACTCACTCAACCTGCCCAAGTCACCCTGCAACCTCCTAGCATCTCTCTTAGCAGTTCACACTGCCACCCAGCTTCGTGTTATCTGCAAATATGCTAGTGTTACTTTTAATTCCATTATCTAAATCATTAATATATATTGTAAATAGTTGCAGCCCCAGCACCGAGCCTTGCAGCAGACTCCACTCACCACTGCTGCCATTCCAACATGGATCCGTTTACTCCTACTCTTTGTTTCCTCTCTGCCAACCAATTCTCTACCCATGTCAATACCATGTGCTCTAATTTTGCCCACTAATCTCCTGTGTGGGGCCTTATCAAAGGCTTCTGAAAGTCCAAATACACTACATCCACTGGCTCTCCTTCATCCATTTTTACTTGTCACATCCACAAAAATTCCAATGATTAGTCCATGCTGACTTGGACCAATCTTTTACTGCTATCCAAATTTGCCTTTATACTACTTTAATAATTGACTCCATGGCTTGAAAACTGCGAAAAAAACGAATACTAAATTTTAGAAACACACATCAATCACTACTGTAAAAATATGGATTACAAACATGTCCGAGACGCTACATTGGAAAATATTAGGCTTGTCTTGGATAGTATGGCGCAACATCAAATTTGGATTTAAATCTGATTCTGGGTTGGGTGAGGGGACGAGGGGCAGGTATATCTCCACTTTTTTATTTTACCTCTCTTATATCTTTATTCACTCTTTGGCCACACTACTTTGTAGTCTAGGGGGTCCTATCTCTTCATTTTTTCCCTTCTCTTGTTCTTTTTCTCTCTTCTTTTACCTCATTTTCAGTTAAAAGGTTAAAATTGAAGCTGTACAATAAGTGTAAAATTTTACATCCAAATGTTTTATTCTTGTACAATTGCTTCTAATAAAAATATTTAAATAAATAAATAAATAAAATAATTGACGCCAGCATCTTCCCCATCGCCGATGTCAGGATAACTGGTCAAACATCCCCAAATCCCCAACATCTCTACAATCTGAAATAGTAAAATTTGCAGCTATGATACTAACAGCCATACCACCCATTCAGGCAGTGTGGAGAGACTGTTCACAGCGGCCGTAACCTCGACAACAGACGCCGCCCTGCTCCGGCCTGGCCTTCGCCTCTCCCGCCGTTGGGCCCACGAAACCCCCCCCCCTGCTGGGCCGACGCCATCCTCCGCCCACGCCTTTCTTCCCTCCCCCCACCGCAGCGGGCCTGCGCCCTCTCGCCCCCCCCCCCCCCCCCCCCCCCCCCCGGTGCCCTCCAACGCTGCGTGAAGGGAAGAAGGTGAAGAGGTGGGGAATGTGAGAGGGGGAGGGGGAGAGAGAGGGAGAGGGGAAGGAGGGGAGAGAGAGGTGGAGGGCAGAGGGGAAAGGGACATTGAAAAATTAAGTTAGGTTTTAGAGCTATTAATTTCTCCTCCATATGAATAATATCAAATAATATCAAATAATATCAAACAATCTGGATAACAATACTGAAAAAATATGAATTTCATGGTTTGTGACATCAATACACATTTTAATGGGATCATTATATATAGATTTAACATTTCCATTTCCAAGATCAAGGCGGTGGGGGCAAATATGCGTCAAGCCGATAGCCTAATCGTTAAAGAGTTTAAAGATAAACTAATCGATAAAGAGCTGAGAAGAGGAATCAGAGCTGCGAAGAAAAGGTACTCTGAGAAGTTGAGGAGCAAGTTCTCAGCTAGTGACTCTTCTTCAGTTTAGAAGGGCATGCAAGAAATCACCAGCTATAAGAGGACCCCCCCCCCCCCCCCCCCCTCTTTGGACAATCATCAGCTGACCAACTATCTGAATGAGTTTTAATGCAGATTTGAAAATCAGAAACGTAACCCTGGTGCCCCCTCCCCAACAAACACAGCCAGACCCAAGTCGGCAAAGAATGGACCCTACACCCTCACCTTCCCATTCCCCACTTCACACCTACTTAAGGCAAGACTCCAGTAGGAAAAGAGTGGACCCTTTCCCACCCCAACCAATACTTCACGCCCACTCACAGCCTGACTTCAGTCGGCAAAGACTGGGCCCTTCTACACCCACCCAACTCAATCACCACTTCACACCCAATTACTCATTTTAACCAGTCCCTGCAAACATGTACTGTCCCTGTCTGCTTCAAAGTCCCCACTATTGTCTCTGCACCCAAAAAGGCAACGATTACTTGTCTTAATGCTTACAGGCACGTCACACTGACCTCAGTAGTCATAGATATGTGTCGAGGAAAAGATTAGTTAGAAACAAATGTAGGTCCCTTGCAGTCAGAAACAGGCGAATTGATCATGGGGAGCAAGGACATGGCAGACCAATTGAATAACTACTTTGGTTCTGTCTTCACTAAGGAAGACGTAAATAATCTGCTGGAAATAACAAGGGACCGGGGGGTTAAATGAGATGGAGGAACTGAGTGAAATCCAGGTTTGCCATGAAGTGGTGCTAGGCAAATTGAATAGATTAAAGGCTGATAAATCCCCAGGGCCAGATAAGTTGCATCCCAGAGTACTTAAGGAAGTAGCCGCAGAAATAGTGGATGCATTAATGATAATTTTTCAAAACTCTTTAGATTCTGGAGTAGATCCTGAGGACTGGAGGGTAGCTAATGTTGGGTGAGTGGGCAAATGCATGGCAGATGCAGTTTAATGTGGATAAATGTGAGGTCATCCACTTTGGTGGCAAAAACATGAAAGTAGACAATTATCTGAATGGTGGCCGATTAGGAAAAGGATAGATGCAACGATCCTGGGTGTCATGGTACACATTCTTGCCATAGAGGGAGTACAGAGAAGGATCTTGGTTCTTAGTTTCTTGGTCCTTCAAAATATTCCAAATGGAATTTAAACTGGAGGTGGTACCCCATCTCCCCCACCCCTCTCTCCCCCTCCTCCCTCTCCCCCTCCCCCCTCCTCTCTCCATCTCCCTCTCCTCACCCCTCTCACTCCTCCTCCTCCCACATCCCTCTCTCCCCCTCTCTACTCTACCCCACCCCCTTCCCTCTCTCCCTCCGCCCCCTTCCCCCTCTGTCTCTCTTCCACCACTCCCCCTACCCCCCTCCCTCCCCACTCTTCCACTTCTCTCCCACTGGTTCACCAGACTGATTCCTGGGATGGCAGGACTTTCATATGAAGAAAGACTGGATAGACTCGGCTTGTACACGCTAGAATTCAGAAGATTGAGGGGGGATCTTATAGAAACTTACAAAATTCTTAAGGGGTTGGACAGGCTAGATGCAGGAAGATTATTCCCGATGTTGGGGAAGTCCACAACTAGGGGTCACAGTTTAAGGATAAGAGGGAAGTCTTTTAGGACAGAAATGAGAAAATCATTTTTTACACAGAAAGTGGTGAATCTGTGGAATTCTCTGCCACAGAAGGGAGTTGAGGCCAGTTCATTGGCTATATTTAAGAGGGAGTTAGATGTGGCCCTTGGGGCTAACGGGATCAGGGGGTATGGAGAGAAGGCAGGGATGGGATACTGAGTTCGATGATCAGCCATGATCATATAGAATGGCGGTGCAGGCTCGAAGGGCCGAATGGCCTACACCTGCACCAATTTTCTATGTTTCTATGTAAGAAGACACTTGAAAAGGCTTGTGGTGGCCAAGCTGAAAAATATCACAATCCCCCTGCTGGACTCTCTGCAGTTTGTATATTGGGCCAATAGATCTGTGGATGACGCAGTCAATCTGGGCCTGCACTTCATCCTTCAGCATCCTTTCGGTTAGTAAGCGTTTTGTCTTCGGACTCTTTCGGTTTATTGGTGTTTCGGCCTCGTTTCCATTCCGTTCTTTGGCTTCGACTTCTTTGCGTCGGCTTCCGGGTACCATAATCTATACCTTTTCTCCAGAGATGCTGCCTGACCCACTGAGTTACTCCAGCACTGTGTGAAACGTCACCTATCCATGTTCTCCGCAGATGCTGCCTGACCCACTGAGTTATCCAGCACTTTGCGTCTATTTTCTATTCATCCATCTGCCGAAGACCACCCTCCCCCGTCGTTTCCTATGTTCCTTTCCACCCATAAACCTCTCTCTGCCTTTACATTTCACTCCTCTTTAAAATCTGCTCTACTTATCTACATGCATTTTTCTTCTTGACTTTTTAGTCATAGAATGATGCAGTGTGGAAACAGGCCCTTCAGCCCAACTTGCCCACACCGACCAACATGTCCCATCTACACTAGTCCCACTCACACGCATTTGGACCATATCCATCTAAATCTGTCCTATCCATGTACGTGTCCAAATGTCTCTTAAACATTAGGATAGTCCCAGCCTTAACTACCTCCTTTGGCAGCTCATTCCATACACCCACCATCCTTTGTGTGAAAAAGCTACCCCTCAGATTCCACTTCATATCTGAAATATTGGCCATAAATTTGGTGCAAAAATGGACAAAAATAAGACTCAGAGACCATCTAAAAACCCTGGACCCCGGCATCGAGGGACGCTTCACACTCGTGATGTGCGCAGCACGCACATTGTTTCACATTAAAACTTTTGTAATCCTGTCATGCCACCCCCCTTATTGAAAAGCTTAGTTCGGGCCTGTACCATTGTTTCCAGCATAGTGGGCCCGTTAAAAACTGCCAAACTGGTCATTTTTTGCGCTGTAAATAATTGTGGAAATCGGAGTAAGCGTGAGAGACATTTATCCTACTTCAGAATTCCAAAAGCGAGGGTAAATTATGGTAGGGAGAAGCGAGAGCTGAAGTGACAACAACAGCTGTCTTATGTATCGCCCACCAAAAATGCTAAAGGACTTTATCTCACAATTTGCTGATCTTATCGGTGGCTTGTCGCCCAAATTTGACCGGGTCCTGCTTCTCGGTGACTTTAACATTCATGTCTGCAGTCCCACTAAGCCTCTTATAAGTGAATTTTAGAACCTGGTTGAGTCCTTCAATCTGACTCTACTTACCACTGGACCCACGCACAAGCTTGGCCATATACTCAACCTGGTCCTTTCGTTTGGTCTCCCAATTTGTAATACAGAAATTATTGATGCCTGTCTGTCTGATAATTGTGCAATTATATTTGATGCATCTCTGCCTTTCTCTCCCTCAAAATCCCATCTCCCTGCTCGCTACTCCGCTACGTAAACTCTTCGACTGCCAGTAAGTTCTCTGAGACTTTCATAGCCGGCCCCGACATCTGCACTATTGAGGCGTCTTCCCTCCATCTCAGCACCGACTATCTCATTTCTTTATTCAATACCACTTGCTCTTCCATCCTGGATTCTGTTGCTCCTCTTAAAATGAAAAAGCCTAAGTCTAACGGCTGGCCCTGGCTCAATGACACCACCAGAGCCCTAAGAAGAGAGTGCAGAAAATCAGAATGGAAGTACAAATCTGATAAGCTTCAAATTTCCTTTGAACTTCTGAGAAACAATCTTCTCAAATACCAGGAAGCAGTAAAATCTGCGAGAACACAATACTTTTCCTTCCTTATTTCCAAAAACGCCCATAACTCCAAGATCCTGTTTAGTACCATCACCTCTATCACGTGTCCTGCCCCCAGCACCAGCTTAGCTGGGCCCCTGCTAAGCGCAAATAATTTATAACAATTTTTTACCAGCAAAGTGAAGAACATCAGATCGAATATTTCCCCTCCCATCTGTGACCTAGCTGTCTCATTGGTCTGTTCTTCAAAATTCCAACCCGTTACTCTACCCTCCCTTGTTAACCTGGTAACCACCATGAAACCTACTACCTGTCCCCTCGACGTTGTCCCCTCTGCCCTTCTGAAGGATGTCATTGCAATAGCCGGTCCCAGCATCTTCGCCATCTTTAACAGTTCTCTGGCCACTGGCACTGTTCCTACCTGCTTCAAACACGCGGTGGTCCAGCCCCTCCTGAAAAAGCCTAACCAAGATCCCACCTTGCCAAGCAACTACAGACCTATTTCCAAACTGCCTTTCCTTTCAAAAGTCCTTGAAAATGTAATTTTAAGTCAACTTATGCCTTACCTACACCAAAATACTATTCTGGAAACTTTCCAATCAGGTTTCAAGGCCCACCACAGCACAGAGTCTGCCTTGTACATGTCACCATTGACTCCGGCAACTGTGCAATCCTGCTCCTTCTCGACCACAGAGCAGCATTTGATACAGACAACCACACCATCCTAATTGACCGTCTCCGGTACGGAGTTGGTATTGATAGCACTGCCCTGAGCTGGTTCATCTCCTACCTCAAAGATAGGAGTTTTGCTACAAGCACAGGCAACTCTTTCTCCTCCCCAGCTAACCTCTGCTGCGGGGTTCCACAAGGTTCCATCCTTGGCCCCATTCTCTTCTCCCTGTACATGCTCCCCTGCGGCCAAGTCATCCAAAAGCATGGCATTTCCTTCCATTGCTATGCAGACGATACACAACTCTATCTCCCCCTGAGGCCCAACAACCGATCAGATCTGCTCAGCCTTATCCACTGCCTTGAGGATATAAAGTGGTGGATGACCCAGAACTTCCTCCAACTAAACGAGAGTAAGTCTGAGGTCATCCTATTCTGCGCCTCGGACTCCACCAAAACATTAAAAGGCAGCCTTGGAAACCTTATCCCATTACAAAACCTCACGTCAAAAACGTTGGCGTGATATTTGACTAAGCGTTGAAATTTGACAAACAATTCAATGCCGAGGTAAAAGCTAGTTTCTTCCAGCTTCAGACGATAGCTAAAATAAAACAATTCCTCCAAATTGACGACCTCGAAAAGATCATTCACTCATTTATCTCCTCCCGCCTCAATTACTGCAACTCCCTTTGCACTGGCATTAGCCAATCTTCCCTGTTCCGCCTGCAACTGGTCCAAAACGCCGCAGCGAGACCCCTGAAGGGCACCCGAAAAAGGGACCACATCACCCTGATTCTGGCCTCACTCCACTGTCTCCCAGTGCAGTTCAGAATCAATTTCAAGCTCCTTCTTTATGTTTACAAATCCCTTAACGAGCTTGCCCCCATCTACATCAAAAATCTGCTTGCCCACCACACCACCTCCAGGTCCCTCAAATCGGCCGACTTGGGGTTACTGACCATCCCACGGTCTAGGCATAAGCTCAGGGGCGACCGCGCTTTTGCAGTTGCAGCTTCTAGACTACGGAACAGCATCCCTCTTACTATCAGAACTGCCCCCTCCATCGACTCTTAAGTCGAGACTTAAAACTTATTTTTACTCTCAAGCCTTTCTTAAGGTCCTCTGAGGGAGGGCTGTATGTATGTATTGATGATCTATGTACCACTGTTTGTATAACGTTAGTACCTGCATCAATTTAAAGCACTTTGGTCAACGAGAGTTGTTTTTTAAATGTGCTGTAGAAATAAAAGTGACTTGACTTGAGCTAAAGTGGTTTGCGGACATTGGCCGTGCAGATAGCAAGATTGAAAATATTGGGAATTATCGCGTTTGCTCCATGATTCTGGAGTGGGTTTTTACATGCAAAATGAAAACAATTTCTGAAGCTAAATTTATCATTCAGTAAGAAAGTACGTGCTTCGTGTATTAACAGTATACCAGAAGCTGCCATGTACTCCACATGGATTGAGCTGCTCCATGCGATACGTCCTTTGACCCGATGACCTTACATGCAACCCCGCTATAGACAATAGGTGCAGGAGCAGGCCATTCGGTCCTTCAAGCCAGCACCACCATTCACTGTGATCACGGCTGATCATGCACAATCAGTACCCCGATCCTGCCTTCTCCCCATATCCCTCGACTCTGCTATCTTTAAGAGCCCTATCTAACTCTCTTGACAGCATCCGGAGAATCGACCTCCACTGCCTTCTGAGGCAGAGAATTCCACAGATTCACAACCCTCGAGGCTCTGTTCTAAATGGCCTTCACCCTTGGTAACTCAAATGTTTCATGTTTTATGTGTCATTCTTAATTGTTGCTGTATATCGTGTTGTTACTTGCGAGCGGAGCACCATGGCAAATTCCTTGTATGTGTACATACTTGGCCAATAAACGTATTCATTTCACTGTACCTTAATTAGTAAAATAACAATTAAATTGAGTCTTGAAGTTGCCCCCACCCCCTTATTGTTAAAGGAGCTGAAGGGCCAGAAGTTTCCACACTCTATCACTACTCCAGCATTTTATTTGTTGTGTCTACCTTCAGTCTGAAGAAGGGTCTCGATCCGAAACGTCGCCCAATTGCTTCTGTGCAGAGATGCTGCTGCTGCCCGTTTTCTGTCTTTTATTCCATCTGTCTGAGTTATTCCGGCATTTTGTGTCCACCTTCAAATTACAAACAAACAAACAAACGCATCGATGATTGGCGCTTACGTCACGGCGCAGGGCGGATGGGGCGGGCGTACGTCGCGGCACAGGGCGGGCGGGGCGTGTGAGCGAACGTCACGACGCTGGGCGGGTAGACGTCACGGAGCAGGGCGGGCGTGCCTGGTGGACGTCACGGCGCTGTGTTCCCGCCCTGCGTCCTGACGTCTGCCCGCCCGCCCCATCCGCCTAGCGCCGTGATGTCCAAAGATCCTATAGCTTTGCTATAAGATCTTTGGTGATGTCCAGGTGATGTCTGCCCGCCCTGCGCTGTGACGTTTCTCCGCCCGCCCTGCGCCGTGCCGTTTCCCCGCCCGCCCTGCGCCGTGACGTCACTGACAATCGGAGATGCGTTTGTTTGTAATTTGAAGGTGGACACAAAATGCCGGAATAACTCAGCGGGACAGCAGACAGACAGGTAGACGGGCAGCAGGAGTAGCATCTCTGCACAGAAGCAACTGGGCGACGTTTGGGGTCGAGACCCTTCTTCAGACTGAAGGTAGACACAACAAATGAAATGCTGGAGTAACTTTGAGTGTGGAAACTTCAGGCCCTTCAGCCGTTTTAACAATTGGCACTTCATCAATTAAGGTACAGTGAAATGAATGAATGAATACGTTTATTGGCCAAGAATGTACACATACAAGGAATTTGCCTTGGTGCTCCGCTCGCAAGTAACAACACGACAGAGCAACAATTAAGAATGACACATAAACCATGAAACATTTAAGTTACCAAGGGTGAAGGCCATTTAGAACAGAGCCCAGAGGGTTGTGAATCTGTGGAATTCTCTGCCTCAGAAGGCAGTGGAGGCCGATTCTCCGGATGCTGTCAAGAGAGTTAGATAGGGCTCTTAAAGATAGGAGAGTCAAGGGATAATAATAATAATAATAATAATAATTTTATTTATGGGCACCTTTCAAGAGTCTCAAGGACACCTTACAAAAATTTAGCAGGTAGATGAAAAACATGTAAGGAGAATTAAATAAATAGTAGAGACATGACTAGTACACAAAGTAAAGACATAATTCAATTCAAAACACAATATGAGGCAATTAATGCACAGATGAAAAGGGAGGGGGACGTGGGGCTAAGGATAGGCAGAGGTGAAGAGATGGGTCTTGAGGCGGGACTGGAATATGGTGAGGGACACGGAATTGCGGATCAGTTGGGGGAGGGAGTTCCAGAGCCTGGGAGCTGCCCTGGAGAAGGCTCTGTCCCTAAAACTGCGGAGGTTGGACTGGTGAATGTAGAGGAGACCGGCTGATGTGGATCTGAGGGACCGTGAGGATTGGTAGGGGGAGAGGAGGTCAGTGAGATATGGGGGGCCAGATGGTGGAGGGCTTTGTAGGTGAGGATCAGGATTTTGTAGGTGATCCGGTGGGAGATGGGAAGCCAGTGAAGTTGTTTGAGGACTGGAGTGATGTGATGCCAGGATTTGGTGTGGGTGATGAGTCGGGCGGCTGCGTTCTGGACCAGTTGGAGTCGGTTGATGTACGTGGAGCTAATGCCAAGGAGAAGTGAGTTGCAATAGTCCAGTCGGGAGGAGATGAAGGCATGGATGAGTCTTTCAGCAGCGGGAGGTGTGAGAGAGGGTCTGAGTTTGGCGATGTTGCGGAGATGAAAGAAGCAGGTTTTAATGACATGGCGGATGTGAGGCTCAAGGGAGAGGATGGAATCAAAGATCACGCCAAGGTTGCGGGCCTGGGGAGATGGGGAGACAGTGGTGCCGTCGATGGTGAGAGAGGTTATTGATTTTCCTGAGTGTGACTTTGGAGCCTATGAGGAGGAATTCTGTCTTATCGCTGTTGAGTTTGAGGAAGTTATGTTGCATCCAGATTTTTATGGCTGACAAACAGGAGTTGATATGGGAGAGGGGAGGGTTGTGGGGGGGATTTGGTGCCGAGAAGGGATATGGGGAGAAGGCAGGAACGGGTTCTGATTGTGGATGATCAGCCGTGATCACAGTGAAAGGCGGTGCTGACTCGAAGGACCGAATGACCTGCTCCTGCACCTATTATCTATGTGGGGTCACACGTAAGGTTATCGGGTCAAAGGGCGTGATGCACGGAGCAGCTCAATCCATGTGGAGTACATGGCAGCTTCTGGTATACTGTTAATATCCAAAATGCGTACTTTCCTACCCGTTAAAAACTTCAAAATGGTCATTTTTTGTGCTGTAAATAATTGTGGAAATCGGGGTAAGAGTGAGAGACATTTCTCCTACTTTAGAATTCCAAGAGTGAGGAGAAATTATGGTAGAGAGAAGCGAGGGCTGAAGGGACAACAACAGCTAAAGTGGTTCGTGGACATTAGGCGTACAGATATCAAGATTGAAAATATTGGGAATTATCGTGTTTGCTCACTGCATTTCTTCAACAGTAAGGCATTATATGTGTTTTTCCTTGATTCCTTTGGTATCTAAAAAGTTTCAGAAGTGATAAATCTGTCTGTAAAATTTTAAAATCGCCCATGGTTCTGAAGTTGATTTTTACATGCAAAATAAAAGGCTTCTGAAGCTAAATTAATCATTAAAAAATCTCCAGACTTACGAGTGGTGTGTGGAAAAGGAAGTTTTCTATCATTGTGCTATTGAGATGTATATTTAGGCAAGTAAGAAAATGTCCTGACAGCTTAAACACCCACTCACTTTCAAAGATATTGTCAATTTGCTGAGGTTGATTATCAGATTCAGATTCAGATTCAAACTTTATTGTCATTGTGCAGTGTACAGTACAGAGACAACAAAATGCAGGTAGCATCTCGGCAGAAGAGCGAACATAGAATAATGAGCAATAAATATATATATATACGTACATACAGTAGTAGTAGTGATGGTGCAATTTTTCTGTCGGAAGGAGTGTCCGGCGGGAAGGGGGTGACTGGCAATTACCAAGGTGCAGAGTTAAGTAATGTAACAGCCGCAAGGAAGAAGCTGTTCCTGGACCTGCTGGTCCGGCAACGGAGAGACCTGTAGCGCCTCCCGGATGGGAGGAGGGTAAACAGACTGGCTGGGTTGAGAGCAGTCCTTGACGATGTTGCACGCCCTTCGTAGACATTGCTTGCTTTGGTCAGACTCAATAGAGGGGAGTGAGGAACCGGTGATGCATTGGGCAATTTTCACCACCCTCTGCAGTGCTTTCCGGTCGGAGACAGAGCAGTTGCCATACCATACTGTGATACAGTTGGTAAGGATGCTCTCGATGGTGCAGCGGTAGAAGTTCACCCGAATCTGAGGAGACAGATGGACCTTCTTTAGCCTCCTCAGGAAGAAAAGACGCTGGTGAGCCTTCTTGACCAGAGTTGAGGTATTGTGGGTCCAGGAGAGGTAATCGGAGATGTTGACCCCCAGAAACCTGAAGCTGGAGACATGTTCCACCTCCGTCCCGTTAATATGGATGGGGGTGTGCGTGCTGCCCCTGGACCTTCTGAAGTCTACAATGAGCTCCTTGGTCTTCTTGGAGTTAAGGGCCAGGTTGTTGTCAGAGCACCATGCTGCTAGGAGCTGGACCTCCTCCCTATAGGCCGACTCATCGTTGTTGCTGATGAGGCCAATCACCGTTGTACCATCTGCATATTTGATGATGGGGTTAGTGCCAAACAGGTGTGCAGTCGTAGGTGAAGAGGGAGTAGAGGAGGGGGCTAGGCACACAGCCCTGTGGAACGCCAGTGTTCAGGGTGAGGGTTGAAGAGGTGTGGTTGTCTAACCTAACAGACTGGGGTCTGTTGGTTAGAAAGTCCAGTATCCAGCTGCAGAGGGAGGGGTCGATGCCCAGGTCACCTAGTTTGGTGATCAGTTTTGAGGGGATAATGGTGTTAAATGCTGAGCTATAATCGATGAACAGCGTTCTTATGTAGATGTCTCTGTTGTCGAGGTGGGAGAGGGCGGAGTAAATTGAGATGGCATCCTCCGTACTACTGTTCTTGCAGTAGGCGAACTGATAGGGGTCCAGTGTGGGAGGTAGGCAGCCTTTGAGGTGTGCCAGGACCAGCCTCTCGAAGCACTTGGTGATGATGGGAGTAAGTGCAACTGGGCGGAAGTCGTTGAGGCTTGCCGCAATGGAGTGTTTTGGCACCGGCACGATGGAGGTGGTTTTAAGGCGCGTGGGGATAACTGCTTGGGCAAGTGACAGGTTGAAGCTGTCAGTCCAGACGTCTGTCAGCTGCGCAGCGCAGGCCCTGAGAATGCGCTCGGGGATGCCGTCAGGACCAGCAGCCTTACGTGCATTAATCCTGCTCAGTGCCATGTACACGTCATAGGGGGTGAGTGTGAGAGGCTGGTGATCAGCAGGGAGCACAGCCTTGATGGCCATCTCTAGATTGTCCCTGTCAGAGCAGCCATAAAAGTGGTTAAGCTCCTCAAGGAAGGAGGCGTCGCTGGATGTGGGGGTGGTGTTGGTGGGTCTATAGTCTGTGATGGCCTGGATGCCTTGCCACATGCGTCGGGGGTCGGAGTTGTTATTGAAGTGCTCCTCAATCCTTGTAGCAGTGCTTGGCCTTCTTGATGCCGCTCTTCAGGTTAGCCCTGGATGAACTGTAGGCTCGAGCATCGCCTGACCTGAAAGCGGTGTCCCGTGCTTTCAGCAGTAGCCTAACCTCGCTGTTCATCCATGGCTTCAGATTCGGGAATATGATAATCCGTTTGAGGGAGGTGACACTGTTGATGGTGGAGTTGATAAAGTCCAAAACAGAGGATGTATAGTCAGTGTCCGTGTGGGAGTCAAGGGTGGCCTGGGCTGCAAACGCCTTCCTGTCAGTGTTTCCAAAACACTGCTGAAGTGTGGAGTCCGCCTCCTCTGACCAGACTTTAACTGTCCTCACTGTGGGTTTAACAAGTCTGATGAGTGGGGAGTACTTTGGGAGCAGGAATAATGAGAGGTGATCAGACTGTCCAAGTGGGGGAGGGGGATGGCTTTGTAAGCTTCAGCCATGTTTGTGTAAACTTTGTCCAGTATCTTGTCTTTAGTGGCGAAGGAGACATGTTGGTGGAATTTGGGGAGTACAGTCTTCAGGTTGGAGTGATTGAAGTCACCCGCAACAATGAAGGCTGCCTCGGGGTTGTGAGTGTTGTTTGCTAATGGCAGTATGCAGTTCTTTCATTGCAAGCTTAGCATTAGCATCAGGAGGAATACAGGCTGCAGTCACAACAGTGGAGGTAAACTCTCTGGGCAGATAGAACGGTCTGCATCTAACCAAGAGGAACTCTAGGTTAGCTGAGCAGTGACTCTCGATGATGGTGGTGTCCGTGCACCATGCTTTATTATGCCCAATTAACAGCTAACAATTATGCCATTCCTTGGCTTGCATCTGAGCCAAATGGAATTCAAAACCCATGTATGGTTTGCCATTTTTTTAATGATAAATTTTGCTTCAGAAGCGTTTTTGTTTGTATGTAAAAACCCATTTGAGAACCACGGGTGATGTTAAAACTTTACAGCCAGATTTATCACTTCCGGTGGGCGGCGCGACTCTCGTCAGCAGCGGCCTCTGCAGTCTGTCCGCGGTTTATTATTTTTTGTCTGTGTTTTAATGTAGTTTTTGTTATTTTTTGTTGGGGGGTGTGTGTGGGAGGGGGGGGGAAACTTTTTTAATTTCTCCCTGCACTGGAGACCCGACCTTTTTCGTCGGGTTTCCGTTGTCGTTGGGGCCGCAACGAGGAGCGGCCTCCAACAGGAAGAAGCCGGGGACTCTGGTGCCGACTCACCGTCGCCGTCGCGGGGCTGGCCGAGTCCGGAGCGGGTGGAGCGGTGGAGGAGCGCTGCTGCTGCTGCTGCTGCTGCTACCGGAGAGTCGGAGGCTCCAACGGCAGGTCTGTGGACGGTGGCACCGGGAGCCCGCGGATCCCTGGAGGGAGACCGCTTTTCAGGGCTCTCGCAACGGCGACTTCCCCCGCCCGAGTTGCGGGGTTGAAGAGCTCCTGGAGCGGGGCCTTTACAGCACCACCCCGCGAGGCTTGGAATGGCCTCGGGACTCTGCGAGCGCACGCCGGGGGCTCTAACAGCAAGACCCGGTGTGCGACCTTGCATCACCCGGCGTGGCTTTAATGGCCGCGGGACAATTGCCATCGCCAGCCGGGGGCTTTGACTTTGACTCTGACATCGGGGGGGGGAGAGTGCAGTGGAGAGATAAGTGTTTTTGGCCTTCCATCACAATGATGTGATGGATGTTTATGTAAATTATGTTGTGTTGTTGTGTCTTGGGTCTATTTGTTTGTAATGTATGGCTGCAGAAACGGCATTTCGTTTGGACCTCAAGAGGTCCGAATGACAATTAAATGTATCTTGTATCACTTCTGAAACTTTTTAGATACCAAAGGAATCAAGAAAAAGCACCAATAGTGCCTTACTGTTGATGAAATGCAGTGAGCAAACGCGACAATTTCCAATATTTCCAATCTTGATATCTGCACGGCCAATGTTCGCCAACCACTTTAGTTGTTGTTGTCCCCTCCGCTGCCATTTCTCTCTACCATCATTTCTCCTCACTTTTGGAATTCTGAAGTAGGATAAATGTCTCTCACGCTTACCCCGATTTCTATAATTATTTACAGGGCAAAAATTGACCAATTCAGCAGTTTTTAACAGGCCCGCTATGCTGGAAACGTTACCTGCAGTTCATCGCATGTACTCCAGTTGGCGTCACGTGGCAACAGTACGGGTCAAGACCCGACTGCTGTGCAACCTCCCAATTCTCGTGAACACGGCACGACACTAACCTCAGCAGTTTTTATCTGCCACAAACTATGTTTCATTGCTCTACCGACTTCGGTATTTTGAGGAGCCGAATGGCCTACTCCTACATCTATTGTCTATTGTCTATAAAATGCTGGAGAAACTCAGCGGGTGAGGCAGCATCTATTGAGAGAAGGAATGGGTGACGTTTCCGGTCCAGACTCTTCTTCAGACTTTCAGGTCTCGACCCGAAACATCACCCATTCCTACTCTCTATAGATGATGCCTCATCTGCTGAGTTTCTCCAGCGTTTTGTGTCTGTCTTTGATTTTATCCAGCATCTGCAGTTCTTCAGACTGATGTCAGGGGAGGGTTACGGGTAGGGATAGTTTGGATTGAGGCTTGGAAGGCTGAGCTCGCCTCCCCTGCCCCGACCCGTTTGTACTACATCGGGCTTTCTGCAAGACAATCTTGCACTGTTCTGCACTGGATATTGCATTTATTGCGTTGGTCATCACCGTATGTACACTGTTTGCTCTGGTGGCTGCGTGTGAACGGGCGATTTCATCGCCTCCCTGTTGATGTGCCGAACACCAAGCTAATGAAGCATCTTTTGGACACAGTTCTCCTGAAGCATCAAACTTCTACCCTGTTGAGCCCCGTCAGTCCCATAGCACAGAAATACACAGGCATGCCTATCGAAGCTAGTCCCACATGCCCACAACTGGCCCCTAACCTTATCTGCCTTTTCCACTCATGCCTTTTAGAAAGGAGACTTGGAGGAATTTATTCAGCCAGAGGATGGTGAATCTGTGGAATTCTTTGGCAGTGGAGGCCAAATCACCAGGTATTGTTTAGACACGTAGACACAGGCTCTTCAGGCAGGCAGAGCCTCAGAGTTGGAGACTCCATCATGAGAGGTATAGACGGAGGTTTCTACAACAACAGACAGGATTCAAGGATGGTGTGTTGCCTCCCTGGTGCCAGGATCCCGGTCGTCACGGGCCGATTGCAGAGCATTCTCAAGGGTGAAGGTGAGCAGCCGTAAGTGGTAGTGCATGTCAGCACAAATGACGTCGGGAAGAAGAGGAAAGTCATTTTGCAGCGTGACTTCAGAGCAGGGCGGTGGAGTCGTACCCATAACATCCGACTCCGACTCCTTGATTTCTTGTGTATCCGACTCTGACTGACTCTGACCCCTAGGTGTAATTATTCTAAATCTGCTATGATGACATTACACAAGATGGTATTTCATAAGAACCACATGAATCATCAGGCTGCCTTTTAAACCCATGTCTTTAAGGTTTTGAGTCCAATGGTTGTAACTCTGCTATTGTGGTTTTTTTTATTGTTTATTCTTGAAAAGAAACATAATCCATTATGCTAAAAAAATTACAGAAAGGGCCATGACAAAATTCAAAGTTAAGTTTGCTACAAAAGTACATACGTAAAATTTGTTAATAACGTCCTTCGGAACAGAATTGCTTCGTTGATCCTCTTTCATTGAAGCCGTTAAATCTGATTTAATTATTTTTCAGTGCGGAGAAGTCTCTCCACACTAACCTGAGTGGGTGGAATGGCTGTTACTATCATAGCTGCATATTTAACTATTTCAGATTGTAGGGATAATGGGGAATTATAGACCAGTTAGCCTGACATCGGCAGTGGGGAAGATGCTGGAGTCAATTATTAAAGTAGTAATAAAGGCAAATTTGGATAGCAGTAAAAGGATTGGTCCAAGTCAGCATGGATTTCTGAAGGGGAAATCCTGCTTGACTAATCTTCTGGATTTTTTTAAGGATGTGACAAGTAAAATGGATGAAGGAGAGCCAGTGGATGTAGTGTATCTGGACTTTCAGAAAGCCTTTGATAAGGTCCCACAGGAAATTAGTGGGCAAAATTAGAGTACATGGTATTGGAGGTAGGGTATTGACATGGGTAGAGAATTGGTTGGCAGACTAGAAACAAAGAGTAGGAATAAACTGGTCCCTGTCAGTATGGCAGGCAGTGGCGAGTGGAGCTGCTGTAAGGCTCGGTGCTGGGGCTGCAACTATTTACAATATAAATGATTTAAATAATGGAATTAAATATAACACTAGCAAATTTGCAGATGACACAAAGCTAGGTGGCAGTGTGAACTGCAAAGAGGATGCTAGGAGGTTGCAGGGTAACTTGGGCAGGTTCAGTGAATGTGCAGATGCATGGGAGATGCAGTATAATGTAGATAAATGTGAAGTTATCCACTTTGGCGGCAAGAACATGGAGGCAGATTATTATCTCACTGGTGTTGGATTAGGAAAAAGGGAAGTGCAACCTGGGTGTCCTTGTACACCAGTCACTGAAAGTAAGCATGTAGGTGCAGCAGACAGTGAAGAAAGCTAATGGCATGTTGGCCTTCATAACGCGAGGATTTGAGTATAGAGGTCCTTCTGCAGTGGTACAGGGCCCTGATGAGACCACATCTGGAGTATTGTGCGCAGTTTTGGTCTCCTAATTTGAGGAAGGACAGCCTTGCTATTGAGGCAGTGCAGCGTAGGTTCACAAGGTTAAATCCCAGGATGGCGGGACTGTCATATGAGGAAAGATTGGAAAGACTGGGCTCGTATTCGCAGGAATTTAGGATGAGAGGTTATCTTATAGAAACACATAAAATTATAAAAGGACTGGATGAGCTAGGTGCAGGAAAAATGTTGCCATTGTTGGGGGAGTTCAGAACCAGGGGCCACAGTCTTAATATAAAGGGGAGGACATTTAAAACTGAGATGAGAAAAAAAACGTTTTCACCCAGAAAGTTGTGAATTTGTGGAATTCTCGGCCACAGAAGGCAGCAGAGACCAATTCACTGGATGAATTTAAAAGAGAGTTAGATAGGGCTCTTGGGGGTAGCGGAATCATGGGATATGGGAAGAAGGCAGGCACGGGTTACTGATTGTGGATGATCAGCCATGATCACAATGAATGACAGTGGAGGCTCGAAGATTCAAATGGCCTCCTCATGTACCTATTTTCTATGTTTCTCTGCCCCATCTCCATTATTCACTCTATTCCCCTGAATATTTTATGCACTTGTAGTGCTTTTATGCAATTGTATTGGTGTTATTTATTTATTGAATTTTTGTTTATTTAATGGTATCTCTGTACATTGGGTTAATAGACCTGTAAATCTGCACTGTAAAAATGTAATTGTTCCACTGTCGGTACATATGACAACCAAGCAAAGATAGCTGAATGGATAGAAAATTGGCTTCAATGAAGGAAACAGGGTGGAAGGTTGCTTCTCGGACTGGAGGTCTGTTACTAGTGGTCTGCTTCAGGGTTGGGTGCTGGGCCTGTTACTGTTTGTCATTCATCTACATCAATGATTTGGATGAGAACATACAGGGCAAGATTAGCAAGTTTGCTGATGATACAAAAGTGGGTAGTTTTGCAGATAGTGAAGATGATTGTGAAAAATTGTAGCCGGATCTGGATCGATTGGCCAGGTGGGTTGAGGAATGGTTGATGGAATGTAGTGCAGAGAAATGTGAGGTGCTGCATTTTGGGAAGTCTAACATGGGCAGGACCTACACCAGGGATCGGCAACCTATGGCCCAGCAGGCGTATTTTTATTCCATTCCCAGCAAGCCTGTTTGCTGATACAACAAAATCGGGACTGATGTAATCCCACAAACAGGGCAACAGGTGGACCTAGAACAGTGAGCGCAGCACAACTTCCATTGGCTGCGGCGCAAAGCGACTCGCTCTCGCTCTCGCTCTCGCTCTCTCTCTCTCTCTTACAAAATTAGAGGCAATGTTAATAGGTAACCGATAACGGAGGATCCCAGCTACTTTGGTAACTGGGTGCCTGAAAACCTGGATATTTAATATGTAGCCGTGAAACAAGGTCTGTATTCTTTTGCATTATGATATGCAGATGCCTCTAATAAAAATTTATTTAGAAAATGTTTAAAAAAAATTGTGGTTGTTGTTAAATCATTGTTTTTACAACGTTGATTCTACTGTAGTCGATGCTTATGTTAATGTGTTAAATGGTTGTGTTAAGTTAATCGTTTTTGCACAATAAACGCAAACTGGATCTCAAGATTATTTTTTCTTTAATAACTTTAATAACTTTATTTTTGTGGTTTTCAAGTTGTAAACACAAATTTACACAGTACACCAACAAACAGTACAAAACCTAATAGTCCCCATCCCCAAGGCTCAAAAAATAGAAAGAGAAAAAAAAATGGTAAAAATCATAATAATTTTTTAAAAGTTTAAAAAAAAGTAGTTAACAACAGCAAAATGCAAATATAAATGATTATGAATGTGTAGACAATATTTTCAGTTAAAGGAAAAATCTTTAATAAAATCTATAAAAGGGTTCCAGGTCAGAGGGAAGTTTCTGCGGGCCTTGCACCGTTTATACCTGATCTTTTCCAAGGGTAAAAAGGAGAACACCTCCTTTAACCACTGCAAAAAAGATGGAGATTTTTTTAACTTCTAGTTGAAAAGAATAAGCCTGCGAGCAAGCAATGATGCAAATGCTAAAGCATTTTGCTTGGAAATTAGCAAGCTTACAGTTTGGGGGTGGTATTCCAAAGATAGCTATGTGCAAGTCCAGATTTATAGCCTGTCTGCAGATATGGGAGAATGCTTCAAATATGTTTCCCCAGTAGCTATTGAGAGAGGGACATGTCCAAAACATGTGTCCTTCAGAGGCGGGGCTATGGCCACATTTAGGGCAGCACGGTGGAGCACTTTAAATTGGATCAACCCATGGCGTATACACAGCGAAGAGGTGTGTATACGAATTAAGCTCTCTCGCCACACCTCATCAAAAAGCTCTACTCCCAGGTCCCTCTTCCATGCCGCATTACCTTTATCCCAGGTTATAGAAACATAGAAAATAGGTGCAGGAGGAGGCCTTTCGGCCCTTCATTGTGATCATGGCTGATCGTCAACTATCAGTAACCCGTGCCTGCCTTCTCCCCATATCCCTTGACTCCACTAGCCCCAAGAGATCTATCTAACTCTCTCTTAAATCCATCCAGTGATTTGGCCTCCACTGCCCTCTGTGGCAGGCAATTCCATAAATTCACAACTCTCTGGGTGAAAAAGCTTTTTCTCATGTCAGTCTTAAATTCCCTCCCCTTTATTCTAAGACTGTGACCCCTGGTTCTGGACTCACCCAACATTGGGAACATTTTTCCTGCATCTAGCTTGTCCAGTCCTTTTATAAGTTTATATATTTCTATATGATCCCCCTCATCCTTCTAAACTCCAGAGAATACAAGCCTAGTCTTTTCAATCTTACCTCATATGACAGTCCCGCCATCCCAGGGATCCATCTCGTGAACCTACACTGCACTGCCTCAATCACAAGGATGTCCTTCCTCAAATTAGGAGACCAAAACTGTACACAATACTCTAGATGTGGTCTCACCAGAGCCCTATATAACTGCAGACAAACCTCTTTACTCCTATACTGAAATCCTCTTGTTATGAAGGCCAACATTACATTAGCTTTCTTCACTGCCTGCTGTACCTGTAAGCCAACTTTCAGTGACCGGTGTACAAGGACGCCCAGGTCTCGCTGCACCTCCCCCTTACCTAACCTAACCCCATTGAGATAATAATCTGCCCCCTTGTTTTTGTCGCCAAAGTGGATAACCTCACATTTATCTATATTATACTGCATCTGCTATGCATCTGCCCACTCACTCAACCTGTCCAGGTCACCCTGCAACCTCCTAACATCCTCTTCACAGTTCACACTGCCACCCAGCTTTGTGTCATCCGCAAACTTGCTAGTGTTGCTCCTAATTCCCTCTTCCAAATCATTAATATATATGGTAAACAGTTGCGGCCCCAACACCGAGCCTTGCGGCACTCCACTCGCCATTGCCTGCCATTCTGAAAAGGACCCGTTCACTCCTACTCTTTGCTTCCGGTCTGCCAACCAATTTCTATCCATGTCAACACCCTACCCCCAATACCATGTGCTCTAATTTTAGTCACCAGTCTCCCGTGCGGGACCTTATCACAGGCTTTCAGAAAGCCTAGATACACTACATCCACTGGCACCCCTTCATCCATTTTACTTGTCACATCCTCAAAAAATTCCAGAAGATTAGTCAAGCATGATTTCCCTTTCATGAATCCATGTTGACTAGGACTAATCATTTTACTGCTGTCCAAATGCCCCATTATTACCTCTTTTATAATTGACTCCTGCATCTTTCCCACCACTGAAGTCAGGCTAACTGGTCTGTAATTCCCCGTTTTCTCTCTCTCGCTCCTTTCTTGAAAAGTGGGATAACATTAGCTATCCTCCAATCCACAGGAACTGATCCTGAATCTATTGAACATTGGAAAATGATCACCAATGCGTCCACTATTTCTCGAGCCACCTCCCTGAGGACCCTGGGAAGCAGATCACCAGTCCCAGGGGATTTATCAACCTTCAGTCCCATTAGCCTACCCAATACTATTTCTCGCTTAATGAAAATTTCTTTCAGTTCCTCTACCCCCCTTAGATCCTCTGTCCTCCAGTACATCTGGGAGATTGTGTCTTCCTTAGTGAAGACCGATCCGAAGTACCTATACAACTCTTCTGCCATTTCCTTGTTGCCCATAATAATTTCACCCGTGTCTGCCTTCAAGGGACCCACATTTGACTTTGCTACTCTTTTTCCCTTAACGTATCGTAAGAAGCTTTTACTGTCCTTCTTTATATTCCTGGCCAGCTTCCCTTCGTACTTTATCTTTTCAGCCCGTATTGCCCGTTTTGTTTCCTTCTGTTGTCCCATGAAAGTTTCCCAATCCTCTGGCTTCCGGCTACTCTTTGCTGTGTTGTACATCTTTTCTTTTAGTTTTATTCTATCCCTAACTTCTCTTGTCAGCCACGGTTGCCTCTTACTCCCCTCAGAATCTTCCTTTTTGGAATGAAATGATCCTCCCCATCCCCCCCTTGACCCCCTTCAAGCACTAGTAACGTTCATGCGTTATTAATGTCCTGTTTGCCAGCTTGTTGACCCTCTGTGTTCCCCTCCTGCAGGGTTTAGGAGCCGTTGCTGTTGACGGAGAGAAGGGGATGTGAGCGGCCATTGAGGGCGGCCAGGGTGCCGGTATGCGGGCTGCGCTTCGAGGGGCTGAGCTTCATTGGAGGACCACATGACGGGGCATAACAAGGAGAAGCGTTATGAGTGCGGCGTGTGTGGCAAGGCCTGGCAGTACCCGAGCGAGCTGGAGATCCACCGGCGGGTGCACACAGGAGAACGTCCCTTTGACTGCTCCACCTGCGGCAAGACCTTTACCCAGTTGTCGGGCCTGCAGGTGCACCAGCGGGTGCACACGGGGGAATGCCCCTTTGACTGCTCCGACTGCGGCAAGAGCTTCAAGACGGCGCAGGAAGTGAAGATACACCAGCGCGTGCACACCGGCGAGAAGCCCTATGGCTGCTCCACCTGCGGCAAGAGCTTTACCCAGTCGTCGGGGCTGCAGGTGCACCAGCGCGTGCACACGGGAGAATGCCCCTTTGACTGCTCCAACTGCGGCAAGAGCTTCAAGACGGCGCGGGAATTGAACACGCACCGGCGCACGCACACGGGTGAGAAACCTTATGGCTGCTCCACCTGTGGCAAGAGCTTTGCCCGGTTGTGGGGGCTGTGGGAGCACCGGTGGGTGCACAGCAGTGAGCGGCCCTTCACCTGCTCCGACTGCGGCAAAGGCTTCAAGTCGTCCAAGAACTTGAAGGTGCACATTCGCCTGCACACCGGGGAGCAGCCCTACACCTGCAGCGACTGCGGCAAGGGCTTCACCCACTCCCAAAGCCTGCTGAAGCACCAGCGCATCCACACCGGGGAGTGGCCCTTCACCTGTGCTCAGTGTGGCAAGGGCTTCACCCGCTCCACCAACCTGCTGTCCCACCAGAGGGTTCATGCCGGCGACTGTCCCTTCCCCAGCCCAGTGTGTGGAGAGCGCTTTGCCATGGCCTCCCAAGTCCTGTCTCACCTGCGAGTGCACACCAGTGGCCAGCCCTACGACTGCCCGTACTGCGGTGAGTCGTTTGACAGCTCACGGGGGTTGCGGCATCACCGGCGGTCTCACGCCGGCGAGCAGTTGCTCCCACTGAGGCGAGAGTTTCAAGAGCGCACGGGGGCTGCAGGAGCACCAGCGGATACACACCAGAGAGAGATCCTTTGAGTGCGCTGAGTGTGGCAAGGGTTTCACCCGCATGTCCAGCCTGTGGCAGCATCAGTGTGCCCACAGTGGTGCGCGTCCCTTCCCCTGCCCGTCCTGTGGTAAGGGTTTCACCCGCCTTGACCACCTGCTGGAGCACCGGCAAGTCCAGACCAGCCAGCGCCCCTTCACCTGCCGGCTCTGTGGCAAGGCCTTTGCCCGCTCCTCCAGCCTGCTGGCACACCGCCACGTGGATAGGCACTGTTTAGGTAGACACAAAATGATGGAAGGAATGCGTAACGTTTTGGGTCGACGCCCTCTTCAGTCTTGAACCGAAACGTCACCCATTCCTTCTCTCCAGAGATGCTGCATGTCCCGCTAAGTTACTCCAGCATTTTGTGTCCTTTTTTTGAAAACCAGCAACCAGTTCCTTGTTTTTAAACCTTCCCCAAAGCCTCCACATCAGTCCTGTAATGCAGTGACCAGAACTGTATGCAATGCTCCAAATGCTACCTGACCAATGTCCCTTAAAGGTTCCTCTCTCCTTATCTCACACCCTTTTATCTCCTTAGTTTCTCTCACCTCTGTTACTCCACTCACCTGCCGATCACCCCCTCATCTGTTAACATCGTGTCAGTCTGAAGAAGGGTCCCAATCCGAAATCTGACCTTTCCATGATCTTTGCAGATGCTGCCTGACCCGCTGAGTTATTCCAGCACTCTGTGGAACGTCATCTATCATGTTCTCCACAGATGCTGCCTGACCAGCCGAGTTACTCCAGCACTCTGTGAAACGTCACCTATCCATGTCCTCCACAGCTGCTGCCTGACCCGTTAGGTTACTGCAGCACTTCGTGTTAGAGTCATACAGTATGGATACAGGCCCTTCAGCCTAACTGGCCCACACCTACCAACATGTCCCAGCTACACTAGTCCCGCCTGCCTGCGTTTGGTACATATTCCTCCAAACTTTTATCATCCATGCACCTGTCTTGCTTTTCGTAAACGTTGGGATAGTCTCAGCCTCAACTACCTCCTCTGGCAGGTTGTTCCATACACCCACCACCCTTTGTGTGAAAAACTCGCCTCTCAGATTCCTATTAAATCTTTTCCCCTTCTCCTTGAACCTCCTCTGGTCCTCGATTTCCCCCACTCTGGGCAACAGATTCTGTGCATCTAACTAAATAATGTTCTATGCAAGATTCCAGCTTCTGCAATTTCTTATGTCTCCTTCACCAATATCCACCTATGACTTGTGAAGAAGGGTCTCAACCTGAAACGTCACCCATTCCTTCTCTCTAGAGATGCTGCCTGTCCCGCTGAGTTACTCCAGCATTTTGTGTCCAGCTATCACTTGCCTGGCTTTGTCCAACCCCCATCTCTCTCTTCCAGCTTCCTCCCCCGCGCCCTCCCCAATCAGTCTGAACAAGGGTCCTGATTCAAAACATCGCCTGTCCATTCCCTCTAAAGCGGTGGAGGAACTCAGTGGGTCAGGCCGCATCTGTAGAGGGAAGGGAATCTATGGCGCCCACTCCCACCTCTCCTTTCCAACTTTCTCCACCCCCCACACCAAGCAGTCTGAAGAAGGGTCATGACCTAGAATGTTGCCTGTCCATGCTCTCCAGAGGTGCAAGTTACTCCAGGATATTGTGTCGCCTTTTGTAAATCAGCAATAGCTGTTCCTTGTATCTCGACTGCATGCATTTCACCCTACACTAGCACTCGGTCTGCGAAGGCCTGCTGGATCTCCCAGTTGCCAACCATTTTACCTCCCCTTCCCACTCCCACACTGATCTTTCTGTCCTGGGCCTCCTCCATTGCCAGAATGAGGTGACATGCAAACTGGAGGAAGAGCACCTCACTGCTTAAAGCCCAATAACATGAACATTGAATTCTCTAAATTAAGGAGACAATCCCGCTCCCCTCCTACTCAAGTCCTGGAATCTGTCCTAACCCCATTACCAGCTTTCTCCCGCGACTCCCATCAGCCCAAAGAAGGATCCAGACCCGACATGTCGCCTGTCCATTCACCTCCAAAGTGCTGGTAGAACTCAGCAGGTCAGCCAAACGTGTTGGGAAACAGATGGAGGTGTTCCTAATATAAGCCCTCCTTGGCCCTTTCGAGAAAGCGGTTCAATTCTTTGGATGGGATGCAAGGTAGAATAGAATAGAATGCCTTTTATTGTCATTCAAACAGACAAGGTTTGAACAAAATTTCATTCCTACAGTCATGACATTACCAAGACACATACTTCACACAATGTACACAAACATCCATCACAGTAAATCTCCAACACAACCTCACTGTGATGGAAGGCAAAAGTCTTATCTCTTCCCTTTGTTCTTCTCCTGCGGTCCAGCAGTCCAACTGCAGTGTCAAGGCGACTGGGGCTCACAATGTTAAAGCCCCCGGCGGGCGATGGTAAGTCCCGCGGTGGTTTATGCCATGCCAGGCGATGTTAGGCCCCGTTCCAAGTCATTTAAACCCCCAGATTCCAGCTGGAGAAGTTGCTGTTGCGGGAGCTCCGAAAAGCGGTCTCCCACCAGGGACCTGCGAGCTCCCGATGTTCCTGTCCACCGGGCCTGCGGCCGGAGCCTCCGAAGCTCCGAAGTCGGGTTACAGCCACGTGCCACCACAGATCTCCCCGTTCCGAAGTCGGCCAGCTCAGCGATGGCGAGTCCGCAAGCTCCGCGACTGGAGCCCTCAGGTTGGTTCCTGTTGGAAGCTGCCGCCAGCTCCACGATGTTAGGCCCAACGACACCAGGGACCGTTTAATCTGTTCCCTGTATGGGGACCCGACAGGGAAAAGGTCGGGTCCCCATACAGGGAAGAGATTAAACGTTGCCCACCCACCCCCGCATATACACAGCTAAAAAATAATAAGGGAAAGCTTGAGAATGAACAACAGAGTAAGGTCAGGGCCAATTGCGAGGGGGGAAGTGAATACGGAGGTCAAAGTACTGTATACGAATATGCGAAGTATAAGGAATAAAGTGGACGAGGTTGAAGCTCAGTTAGAAACTAGCAAGTATGATGTGGGAATTACTGAGACATGGCTGCAAGAGGGCCAGGGCTGGGAACTGAATATTCAAGGATATACCTGCTATCGAAAAGACAGACAGGTGGGCAGAGGGGGTGGGGTTGCCCTGTTGGTGAGAAATTAAATTCAGTCCCTTGCAAGGAGTGACATTGAAACGGGAGATGTGGAGTCAGTATGGATAGAACTACCTTCATGGGACTAATCTACAGGCCCCCAAACAGTAGCCTGGACATAGGGCACAAGTTGAATCAGTAGTTAAAATTGGCATGTAGTAATGCTGTGGTTGTTATGGGAGATTTCAACATGCAGGTAGACTTGGAAAATCAGGTTGGTACTGGACCCTAAGAAAGGGACTTTGTAGAGTGCCTTTGTGATGGATTCTTTGAACAGCTTGTATTGGAGCCTACCAGGGAGAAGGCAATTCTGGATTTAGTGTTATGTAATGAACCGGATTTGATAAAGGACCTCGAGGGTAATGAGCCATTAGGAGGCAGTGACCATAACATGGTCAGGTTTAATCTACAATTGGAGAGGGAGAAGAGTAGATCGGAGGTGTCAGTGTTGCAATTGGATAAAGGGGACTATGGGACCATGAGGGAGGAGCTGGCCAAAGTTGACTGGAAAGATACACTAGCAGGGATGACAGTGGAACAAAAATGGTAGGTGTTTCTAGGAATAATACAGAAGGTGCAGGATCAGTTCATTCCTAGGACGAAGTAAGATTCCAAGGGGAGAAAGGGACGTCCATGGCTGACAAGGGACGTCAGCGACAGTATAAAAATTAAAGCGAAGAAGTACACGTAGCAAAGATGAGCGGGAAGCAAGAGGATTGGATAATGTTTAAAGAACAACAGAAGATAACCAAAAGGACAATACGGGGAGAAAAGATGAGGTACGAAGGTAAGCTAGCCAAGAATATAAAGCAGGATAGTAAAACCTTCTTTAAGTATGCGAAGAAGAAAAAATTAGTTAAGACCAAAGTTGAACCCTTGTAGACCGAAAAAGGTGAATTTATTATGGGGATCTAGGAAATGGCAGATGAGTTGTATAAGTACTTTGGATCTGCCTTCACTAAGGAGGACACAAACAATCTTCCTGATATAGTAGTGGCCAGAGGATCGGGGATGACAGAGGAACTGAAGGAAATACACATTAGGCAGGAAATAGTGTTGGATAGACTGATGGGACTGAAGGCTGATAAATCCCCAGGGCCTAATGGTCTGCATCCCAGGGTACTTAAGGAAGTGGCTCTTGAAATCGTGGATGCATTGGTGTTAATTTTCCAATGTTCGATAGATTCAGGATCAGTTCCTGTGGATTGGAGGGTAGCTAATGTTATCCCACTTTTTAAGAAAGGCGGGAGAGAGAAAACGGGGAATTATAGGCCAGTTAGCCTGACATCGGTGGTGGGGAAGATGGTGGAGTCAATTCTAAAAGATGAGATAGCCGCACATTTGGATAGCAGTAACAGGATCGGTCCGAGTTAGCATGGATATACGAAGGGAAAATCATGCTTGACTAATCTTCTGGAATTTTTTGAAGATGTAACTAGGAAAATGAACAAGGAAGAGCCAGTGGATGTAGTGTACCTGGATTTTCAGAAAGCATTTGATAAGGTCCCACGTAGGAGATTAGTGGGCAAAATTAGGGCACATGGTATTGGGGGTAGAGTGCTGACATGGATAGAGAAGTGGTTGGCAGACAGGAAACAAAGAGTAGGGATTAATTAATGGGCCCCTTTCAGAATGGCAGGCAGTGACTAGTGGGGTACCGCAAGGCTCGGTGCTGGGACCGCAGCTATTTACAATATACATCAATGATTTGGATGAAGGGATTCAAAGTAACATTAGTAAATTTGCAGATGACACAAAGCTGGGTGGCAGTGTGAACTGTGAGGAGGATGCTATGAGAATGCATGGTTACTTGGACTGGTTGGGGGAGTGGGCAGATGCATGGCAGATGAAGTTTAATGCGGATAAATGTGAGGTTATCCACTTTGGTAGCAAAAACAGGAAGGCAGATTACAATGGCGTCAAGTTGGGAAACACGGACTGCAGTCAAGCCGCTGCTGTTAGGCGCTGCCACACTCCAGTCCCGAGCTGATCAGTCATTGACAGCCCCGTCCGCACCCCCCACTCTCGTGGCCCATCTCTTCGTCATTCTGCTATCTTCTTCTCGCTGGTGAAAGGCGTCAGGATTAATCCGGAGTCACCGCTTTTCCGTTCACCAGCCATTCCCCCTCAACTCCGAACGGTGGGATCTGGCTCTCCGCCGGTGGACGTCCGCAAGTCTCTGGGTCGTCAACCCGCTGGAGCAAAGTTGTATTCCAATGAAATAAATGTATTTTCAATGAAATAAGCTGAGCTGGGATTGAGACTTGGAAGATTGAGCTCGCCTCACCACAATAAAGCACAATAAAATTATACTAGACCAAGTGCAGACCCGCTGGGTCTGTTCCCCCACGGGGGGGAGGGGGGGGGGGGGCGGGGCTGCTGCTGGGGTTCCGATGCACATTAACCACTCCACACACACGGAGGGGGGTAGGAGGAGATGGAGAGGGGAGGGAGGGGAGACTGCTGTGTCCCGGCCCCGCAACCGCACGTTGACGAGGGAGGGCTGCGGCTTAACACGCATACTAACCACCTCCCACACACACGGGAGGGGGGTGGGGTGGGGGGAGAGAGCGGAGCGGGAGAGGCTAAGGTAGGAGGAGAGGGGAGATGAAAAGAGGGGGATGGGGAGAGAGTGGTGGGGGGGGAGGAGGGGATGAGGAGGAGAGCGAGGAGGGGGAGGAGAGCGAGATAGGGTGATGGGGACGTGAGGGGAAGGGGAGAGAGGGGGGAGTGAGGGGGCAGAGAAGGGAGAAGGGGAGGGGTGGAACGGGAGATGGGGAAGGTGGGAGAGGAGCTGGGGAGAGGGGTGAGGGGAATAGGGAATGGGGTGAGAGCGGGGGGAGGACAGGGAGGTGATGAGAGAGGGGAGGGGAAAGGGGAGAGAGTGGGGAGGGGGAAAGGGAGAGAGGGGGTTGAGGGAGGGGAGGGGAGCGTGGAGGGTGAAGGGGGGGACTGGTAGAGGGGAGAGAGAGAAGGGGGAAAGGGAGGGGGTGAGAGGCAGGGGGAGAGAGATTAGAGGGGAGAGAGACTAGAGGATAGAGAGGAGGGGGAGAGTTGGAGGGGAGAGAGAAGAGGAGGAGGGGAGAGGTGGAGGGCGGAAGAATAGGAGGGGACGGTGAAGAGGGGAGTGTAGAGAGGGAGAAAAATAGGTGGTCGAGGAGGGTAGAGGGGGGCAGAGGAGGAAGGGGGGGAGGGCAGGTGGAGAGAGTGGGGGTAGAGGGGTGGGGAGAGAGAGCGAAGGTAGAGAGAGTGGGGGAGAGAGTAGGGGGAGAGGGAAAGGCAGGGGGGTGAGAGTAGAGGGGAGAGAGAGGAGAGGATAGAGAGGAGGGGTGAGTGAGGAGGAGGGACGAAGGGGAGGGGGAGAGAAGAGGGGAGAGGTGGAGCGGGGTAGAAGAGGAGGTTATGGAGGGGAGGGTGGAGAAGGGGGGTAGAATAGGAGGGATAGAAGGGGAGGGTGAGTGGAGGGGGTTGGAGGGGGGTAGGACAACTTGCTCTATTTGATTGTGCACGCCAGGTTGATTGCATTCGTGGGGACCACATGAAGGTTCCAATCTCCCACCCCTGTCCCATTGTGATGTCATATGTAAATAAGATCCATTGTGATTGGACATCTGTGAGATGGCACTGTGACTCATGCAGCAGTTTGATTTTAAAAAGCAGGGTAATTAATAACCAAATGTTCTAATTTTCAAAACAAAATGTGGATGAGGAAAAACTCTACAGGAATATATAAACATTGGAGGAGTAAATCCACAAACGCTTTAAGCGAATATTTGTGAAATAGAAGGTACACAAAATTGCTGGAGAAACTCAGCGGGTGCAGCAGCATCTATGGAGCGAAGAAAATAGGCGACGTTTCGGGCCGAAACCCTTCTTCAGACTTGATAGAATCCGTTCCAAACCAACAAACCAACGAGAGTTTTAATAGTTACTAGACCAAATGCAGACCCGTTGGGTCTGTTCCCCCAACGTGTGGTTGCGGGGAGGAGAGGCGTCACACACACTAACTACCTCCCCGCACACACGCTAACTACCCCCTCGATATTATATTCATATTATTAATTAGTTCCTTTTACCCCATAACTGCCCTATCCACTGACCATAGCCCTTAACTAGCAGGCACGTCTGGCGAGGTGGGGGGGGGGGGGGGGGGAGAGAGTGAGGACAGGGGGGAGAGTGAGGGACAGAGAGATAATGGGGAGAGACAGAGAGAAAGGGGCAGACACAGAAGGGAAAGAGACAGAGGGAGGGGGGGGTGGAGGGGAGAAGGAGAGGGAGGACGGGTGAGAGAGATGGGAGGAGAGAGGGAGGGGAGTGGGGTGGGGGGTTTAGGGGAGGGAGGGCAGGGGGTGGGGGAGAGGAAGGGGGGAGAGAGTGGGAGGGCGAGAGAGAGAGGTGGGTGGTGCTGTGGCTTCACACGCACACACAGCGGGAGAGGGGGATAGGCAGTGCCGGATTTAGATGAAGAGAGGCCCTAAGCTGTTCCACTTGTGAGGCCCCCAACGACCGGACAGCCATGGCGGCCAAATCTCCTACAATTCAAAGCGAGGGAGAAAGTGCCCAGCGCCGCCCAGTTGCCGTTGCAGTGCGCATGCGCATGGCGGCCAATGATGTACTGGCCGTGGTTGTGCGCATGTGCAAGGCGGCCTGCCGTGCCGGCGGATGAGGAGCGAGCGGAGCCCGGCGGCCCGGACACGGATAGCGGGGGGAGATGGAGAGAGAGAGAGATAGAGAGGGGGGGCCGCCCAGAGTTGAACGGTAGGTGTTCTGCCTTGGCCGGAGGCCCCCCTAGACCTCGAGGCCCCATCAATTTTTTCGGGGGGCCCCCTAGAAAGTGGGGGCCCTAAGCTATAGCTTGTTTAGCTTATACGTAAATCCGGCACTGGGGATAGGGGGAGACGGGGTGGGGGAAGGAGGAGAGGGAGGGGAGCAGGGGGGAAGACAGTAGAGGGGATGAGAGGAGGTGGGAGAGATGAGAGGGGGGGGGGGGGGGTTGCAGAAGGGGCGAGGGGGTTGGAGGAAGGGAGAAGGGGGTTGGAGGACGGGGGTTGGAGGAGGGGGGGGAGGGGGTTTGGAGGAGGGGAGAAGGAGGGTGGAGGGGGGGAGAAGGGTGGGGGGCAGAGGGGGGGAGGGAAGAGAGAGTGGGGAGGGGGGGGAGAGTGGGAGTAGGTCCCGTCCATTCAACACGCGGTTGCGGGGGGGAGGGGTGGTGGTAGCGGCGTTACACACAAACACTAACACCCCCCCCCCCCCCCCCCCCCCCCCCCCCCACACACACACACACACACACACTAACCACCCCAGCACACATATTAACCACCCCCCGCCACACACCCTAACCACCCCACCAACACACACACTAACCACCCCCCTTGACATTATATTAATATTATTCATTGGCTCCTTTTAACCCCATCCCCATCCTATCTTGAGGGGCAAAGAGAGTGTGGCAGAGAAAGAGTGAGAGGGGGAGGGAGATGAGGGGAGAGAGCGGGGTTGGAGAGAGGGGGAGATGGGATGGAGAGGGGGTGAAGAGGCAGGAAGAGGATGGGGCAGAGACATGGGCGGAGAGGGGGAGAGAGTGGGAGGGGGGGGAGATGGGGAGAGAGTGGGATGGGGAGAGAGAGTGGGAGGGGGAGATGGGGATAGAGAGAGGGAGGGCGGAGATGGGGAGAGAGTGGGAGATGGGGAGAGAGAGTGGGAGGGGGGAGATGGGGAGAGAGTGGGAGGGGAGAGAGAGTGGGAGGAGATGGGGAGAGAGAATAGGAGGAGGAGATGGGGAGAGAGAGTGAGAGAGGGGGAGATGGGGAGAGAGACTTGGGGGGAGGGGGAGATGGGGAGGGAGAGGGGGGGCACGCAGGGAGGGGGAGCGCAGGGAGGGGGTATGAGAGTGGTGGGAGAGGGGATGGGGAGGGAGAGAGGGGGGCACGCAGGGAGGGGGAGCGCAGGGAGGGGGTATGAGAGTGGTGGGAGAGGGGATGGGGGAAGAGGAGAGGGTGGTGAGGGGGGGAAGAAGGGGGAGAGAAGGGAAATAGTGGGGATGGAGAAGGGTAGGGGAGGGATGGAAGGTGAGAAAGGTGGGAGGGAGAGGAGAGGGGGGTGGGGGAGCGAGAGGAGAGGGGGGTGGGGGAGCGAGGTGGGGGGGATGGAGATGGGGTAGGGGAGATAAGGATAAGAGTATGAAGGGAGGGGGAAATGGGTGGGGGAGAGGGGGGTAGGGGCAGTCCATCTATTCCCCACTCCCTATCACCCCCACTCCTCTCTATTCCCACACTCGTGATCACGCGCTTCGACACAGGCGGGGGGGGGGGGGGGCGGTGCTGGGGCTGGAGCAAAGGCATATGTAAATTAGTTCCATTGCGATTGGCCATCTGTGAGGTATGGCATTGTGACATCACAGAATGGAACCTGCTGCAACAGACGGGGGAGGGGGGGGCTGAAGCTGGAGCAAAGGCAGATGTAAATGGGATCCATTGTGATTGGACATCTGTGAGCATTGGGCATTGTGACATCACACGATGGAACGTTCGTCAACGTTCTATGGGCGAGCACTGTTTGATTTTGAAAATGTTTATGTTTTTTACCGAAAAATCAGGGAAAGATTGAACCGGATGTTCTAATATTAGAAACATTAAGAGGATCCGGGAATATGTAAAAATAGTTTGGTTTTGAGGGAGGGGATTTTCAAGCGCCTTAAACGAACATTCGCGGAATAAAACCCGGACAAACCCATTTAAATATATACAGATAGATAGATAGATAAGATACACAAGCACAACAAATTACATATAAAAGCACAGTGAATTAATTCCAAAAGCACAATACATAGTTTAAGATCAAGAACGGGTGCTGTGGCCAGAGAGGAGCATGTGTGAGAGAGAGAGAGAGAGAGAGGGAGAGAGAGACTGCGCACCCACACCGGTGAGCGCCCCTTCACCTGCTCGCGCTGCGGCAAGCGTTCCAGAGCGCACATGGAATGTGGGAGCACCAGCGGATACACACCGAGAGTGACCCTTTGTGTGCGCTGAGTGTGGCAAGGATTTCACCCGCATGTCCAGCCTGTGGCAGCACCGGCAGTGAGTGTCCCTTCCCCTGCCTGTCAAAAGACACTAGGTGCAAAAGGCCATTCAGCCCTTCGAGCCAGTGCCGCCATTCACTGTGATCATGGCTGAACGTCCACAATCAGTTCCTGCCCTCTCACCATATCCCCTGACTGCTATCTTTAAGAGCTCTATATAACTCTTTTGAAAGCATCCAGAGAATTGGCCTCCACTGCCTTCTGAAGCAGAGCATTTCACAGACACACAACTCTGTGTGAAATAGTATTTCCTCATCTCCGTTCTAAATGGCTTACCCCTTATTCTTAAACTGTGGCCCCTGGTTCTGGAATCCCCCAACATTGGGAACATGTTTCCAGCATCTAGCGTGTCCAAACCCTTAATAATCTTACATGTTTCAATAAGATTACCTCTCATCCTTCTAAATTCCAGAGTGTACAGGCCCAGCTGCTCCATTCTCTCAGCATATGACAGTCCCGCCATCCCGGGAATTAATCTATGAACCTACGCTGCACTCCCTCAATAGCAAGAATGTCCTTCCTCAAATTTGGAGACCAAAACTGCACACAATACTCCAGGTGTGGTCTCATTAGGGCCCTGTACAACTGCAGAAGGACCTAATTGCTCCTCGACTCAACTCCTCTCATTATGAAGGCCAACAGGGCATTCGCTTTCTTCACTGCCTGATGTACCTGCATGCTTACTTTCAGTGTTCAAGAAGGAACTGCAGATGCTGGAAAATCGAAGGTACGCAAAAATGCTGGAGAAACTCAGCGGGTGCAGCAGCATCTATGGAGCGAAGGAGATAGGTAATGTTTCAGTCTGAAGAAGGGTTTTGGCCAGAAACGTTACCTATCTCCTTCGCTCCATAGATGCTGCTGCAACCGCTGAGTTTCTCCAGCATTTTTGTGTACCTCCTGCTTACTTTCAGTGACTGATGTACAAGCATATCCAGGTCTCGTTGTACTTCCACTTTTCCAAACCTGACACCATTCAGATAATACACAGTGCTGGAGTAACAACTTACACTTCATTATCTCTGTGCCTCCCTCTCCTGTGACTCTCAGTCTGAAGGTCCCTTCTCTCCAGAGATACTGCTTGTCCCGCTGAGTTACTCCAGCATTTTGTGTCTGTCTGTGGAGAACATATTTTGGGTCTCGACTCTTCTTCAGACCTGAAACATCGCCTATCCACGTTGACCAGAAATGCTGCCTGACCAGACCAGCAGAATTACTCCAGCACCCTGTGAAACGTCACCTATCCATGTTCTCCACAGATACTGCCTGACCCGCTGAGTTACTCCAGCACTCTGTGAAATGTCACCTATCCATGTTCTCCACAGATGCTGCCTGCAGCACATTGTGACTTTTTGTGTTTGAACCAGCATCTGCAGTTCCTTGTGTCTGCAAAGTGCTGAGGGAAAAATATGGGCAACGTTTCAAGTCAGGACACTTGGCTACTTGTCAAACATAGTTTGAGTTGAGAAATGTAATTCTCTGATTTTAGTTAACTATCTCCTAGTTATTTAGTTAACCTACTACCTCCCTTTGAATGATAGCAGTATGAATATTGATTTCTCTAAATTCAAGTAACCCTTACATCCCCTCTCTCTCCATCCCACCCGCACCCAAGTCATACCAGCTTTAAAGTCATCCTATTGAGTCTCATTGTCTGTAACTTGATTTCACTTAGCCTACAGCTAACAAAGGCCTGTTTCCTTGAACATCGTCATTTTTTGCATATCCTTAGCATCTCCTTTGTTCTGTCATTTCCTCACCTCACCCTTCCATATCTCTAGTCTCCCTCTTCCCTGACTCAGTCTGAAGAAGGGCCTCGACCCAAAACGTCACCCATTCCTTATCTCCGGAGATGCTGTCTGACGATGACTTATTCCAGGTTTTTGTGTCTCTCCTCTTTTTATCCCTCTCTCTTCCCTGTGCCCGACCCTGAACGGGACCCAGTTCCTCCTTTTCCCCTTTCACCAATATCCCTTTCTCTGGCTTCACATTCTGCTCATCTTCTCTCACAGGCTTTCCTGTTCTTCCTATTTTGTAAGTTTCTATAAGATCCCGCCTCAATCTTCTAAATTCTAGCATGTACAAGCCGAGTCTATCATGTCTTTCTTCATATGAAAGTCCTGCCATCCCAGGAATCAGTCTGGTGAACCTTCTCTGTACTCCCTTTATGGCAAGCATGTCTTTCCTCAGATTAGGAGACCAAAACTGTACGCAATACTCCAGGTGTGGTCTCACCAAAACCCTGTACAACTGCAGTAGAACCTCCCTGCTCTTATACTCAAATTCTATATCCTATACTATATCCATCTATAAGATGGACACAAAATGATGGAGTAACTCAACGGGACATCCAGGCAGCATCTCTGGAGAGAAGGGTGACGTTTCAGGTCGAGATACTTCTTCAGAATGGTTAGCGTTAAGGAAAAGGAGAGATATAGACGATGAAAATGGAGAGAAAAAGAACAATGAATGAAAGATGAATGCTAAAAATTTGACAATGATAATGGAAACAGGCCATTGTTAGCTGTTTGGTGAGTGAAAATCAGAAGCTGGTGCGACTTGGGTGGGGGATGGATAGAGAGAGAGGAAATGCCAGGGCTACCTGAAGTAAGAGAAATCAATATTCATACCACTGGGCTGTAAGTTGCCGATGCGAAATATGAGATGCTGTTCCTCCAATTTGCGTTTAGCCTCACTCTGACAATGGAGGAGACCAAAAACAGAAAAGTCTGTGCGGAAATTAAAGTGTTCAGCAACCAGGAGATCAGGTTGGTTCAGGCGGGCTGAGTGAAGGCGTTCCGTGAAACGATCGCCCAGTCTGTGTGTGGTCACGCTAATGTATAAGAGTCCACATCTTGAACAACAGATGTAGTAGATGTAGTAGATGAGGTTGGAGGAGGTGCAAGTGAAGCTTTGTCCCACCCTCACCTCCCTTCCAGCTTCCTTCCCCAACTACAATCAAACTGAAGAAGGGTCCCGACCCGAAACCTCACCAATCCATGTACTTGCATTAAACATTATACCTAATATTATGCATCTGTACATTGTGGACGGCTTGATTGTAGGCTTCCCACACCTTTCCCTGTCTCACACTCTAACAAGCTAAACGTTTCTATCAGCAGAGATAAGCAATGTTCATCATTGAAGGCTGAAATGGCTTCAAACAGTGAGGATTGGTGAAGAATCGCCTGAAACAAAATGTAACATTGTTTGCGATCAAAAAAGTATGTTGTGCACAGTGTGTATAATAATTGCCCTTTTTCTTCTGCAACATTAGTGACGGCTGCCTTAGAAAAAGGTGAATGTGTTCACTAGACTTTGACCACAATTAAATCAATGGATCTTTATTTTGTACAGCTAATCCATTATTTGTCAGTCATACTTTGCAGTACAAATTGTCAGTCTCTTCAGAAAGGCAAGAGTGGGCATGTTGCTATAGAAACTCCTCAGAGGAAAGACCCTTGTAGGAAAGGAAACATTTCCTAATCAAATCAAATCCATTAAACAAATAAACTACAGCAGCGGCCAAACGATATTGCCAAGTGCGGGAACTATCTTTGAAGTAGAGAAGTGGGGAGGTGTCTGACTGCCCTACGGCTACATGAAGGCGAGAATAATTTCTTATTATTTCTGGAGATAGTTGGCATTTTCTTTCATTATTGATAGTACATCATGAAATCTGAAGAACACAGTGAGGTCAGGAAAAAGGGGGTTACACAGAAAAGCTGGAGAAACTCAGCGGGTGCAGCAGCATCTATGGAGCGAAGGAAATAGGCAACGTTTCGGGCCGAAACCCTTCTTCAGGTCAGGAAAAACATGCTTTATTTGTTACGTAAGACACAAATGTGTCAAGATTTTCTTTTAAAAAAAACACTTTAAAATGTCTTTACGTTTTTGGGCCAGTGGCAGCCAGCTGGTACTATGAGCAGTCGGCTGTGTGCAGCTTGGCTCACTTTTGCATTTTTACTTGAGTACAGTATGAATGGGAAGATGTTGACTGTCTGCTCCTCGACAGGGCCAAGGAGGGCTTATATTCAGAACACTTCTCCATCCGTTTCCCACCACGGATGGCTGACCTGCTGAGTTCTACCGGCACTTTGGAGGAGAATGCAGAATAGACAATTGGTGCAAGAGTAGGCCATTCGGCCCTTCGAGCCAGCACCGCCATTCAATGTGATCATGGCTGATCATCCACAATCAGAACCCTGTTCCTGCCTTCTCCTATTATCCCCTGACTCCTACATCTTTAAGAGTCCTAACTAGCTCTCTCTTGAAATTAGAGAACCGGCCTCCACCGGCAGAGAATTCCACAGACTCACCACTCTGTGTGAAAAAGTGTTTCCTCATCTCCATTCTCATTCCTTATTGTTAAACGTGGCAGGTCTGGACCATGTTATGGACTGATGGAGTCAGGGGAGAAAGCTGGAAAAAAGAGATGGGTTTGGGACAGACTCCAGGACTTGCTTGGAGAGGGGGTGGGGGGGGGGGGGGGGGGTGAGTGTCACCTTAATTTGGAGAATTCAATGTTCATGTCATTGGGCTGTAAGCTATAAGGTGCTGCTCCTTCAGTGTGTGTGCCACCTCACTGGCAATGGAGGAGGCCCAGGACAGAAAGATCAGTGTGGGAGAGGGAAGGGGAGTTAAAATCGTTGGCAAACAGGAGATCCTGCAGGCCTTGGCGGACTGAGCGCAAGTGTATGGTGAAATGCTGGAGTAACTCAGCGGGATACGTAGCATCTCCAAAGAGAAGGAATGGGTGGAGTTTCAGGTTAAGACCCTTAATCAGAAGTGTCAGGTGGATATAGGCGAGGGAGACACAAGAAACTGCAGATGGCGGAATACTTTTATTGAACACAATTTAGTTAGATGCACAAAATCTCTTGCCCAGAGTGTGGGAATCGAGGACCAGGGGACATGGGTACAACGTGAAAGGGAAAAAATTTAACAGGAATCTGAGTTGTAACTTTTTCACACAAAGGGTGCTGGGTGTATGGAACGCGCTGCAAGAGGAAGTAGTTGAGGCTGGGACTATCCCAACATTTAAGAAACAGTTAGAAAGGTACATGGATAGGAAACGTTTGGATGGATATGAACCAAAAGCTGGCAGGTGGCACTAGAGTAGCTGGGACATGTTGGTAGGTGTGGGCCAGTTGTGCCGAAGGCCCTGTATCGACACGGTACGATTCTAACACAAAGTGCTGAATTAACTCTGCGGGTCAGGCAGCATCTGTGGAGAACATGGATAGGTGATGTTTCACAGAGTGCTGGAGTAACTCAGCGGGTCAGGCAGCATCTGTGGACAACATGGATAGGTGACATTTCGGGTCGGGATCTTTCTTCAGACTGGCATGATGTTAACAGATGAAGGGGTGACCAGCAGGTGAGTGGAGTAAGTGACAGAGGCGAGAGAAAATAAGGAAATATAGGAACATAGAAAATAGGTGTAGGAGGAGGCCATTCGGCAGTTTGGACCAGCACTGCCATTGATTGTGATCATGGCTGATCGTCCCCTATCAATAACCCGTGCCTGCCTTCTCCCAATATCCCTTGACTGCACTAGCCCCTAGAGCTCTATCTAACTCTCTCTTAAATCCATCCATTGACTTGGCCTCCACTGCCCTCTGTGGCAGGGAATTCCATAAATTCACAACTCTCTGGGTGAAAAGGTTTTTTCTCAGCTCAGTCTTCAATGACCTTCCAAAGCTGTATTCTAAGACTGTGGCCCCTAGTCCTGGACTCGCCCAACATTGGGAACACTTTTCCTGCATCTAGCTTGTCCAGTCCTTTTATAATTTTATATGTTTCTATAAGATTCCTCCTCATCCTTCTAAACTCCAGTGAATACAAGATACCCCCTCATCCTTCTAAACTTGAGTGAATACGAGTGAATACAATCTTATGATAGAATGGAGAATCAGTTGATTGAATGGAGTGGCTGGGCTTGTATACTCTGGAATTTAGAAGGATGAGAGGGAATCTTATTGAAACATGTAAGATTATTAAGGGATTGGACATGTTAGAGGCAGGAAACATGTTCCCGATGTTGGGGGAGTCCAGAACCAGGGGCCACAGTTTAAGAATAAGGGGTAGACCATTTAGATCGAAGATGAGGAGAAACCTTTTCACCCAGAGAGTTGTGAATCAGTGCAATTCTCTGCCTCAGAAGGTAGTGGAGGCCAATTGTCTAGATGCTTTCAAAAGAGAGTTAGATAGAGCTCTTAAAGATAGCGGAGTCTGGGGATATGGTGAGAAGGCAAGAACGGGGTACTGAATGTGGATGATCAGCCATGATCACAGTGAATGGCAATGCTGGCTCAAAGGGCCGAATGGCCTACTCCTGCACCTATTGTTTATTGATCTGCGCGGGTTTTTACTCTGGGTGCTCCGCTTTCCTCGAACATTTCAAAGACGTTCAGGGTTGTAGATTAATCAGCCTCCGCAAATTTGTTAAATTGTCCCTGATGTGCGTAGGATAGTGCTAGTGTAAGGGGTGATCACTGCTTGGCGCGGACTCCGTGCACCGAAAGACCTGTTTCTGTGCTGCACCTCTAAACTAAACTAAACCAAAGAAGGGTCTCAACACAAAATGTCACCCATTCCTTGTCCCGCTGAGTTACTCCAGCACTTTATGTCTTATCTTCTCCACTGATGCTGCCTGTCCCGCTGAGTTACTCCAGCACTTTATGTCTATCTTCTCCACAGATGCTGCTTGACCTGCTGAGTTACTCCAGCATTTTCTCATAGAGGCACAGTGATACAGTGGAAAAAGGCCCTTCAGCCCGACTCGCCCACACCGACCAACATTTCCCTACACTAGTCCCACCTGTCTGCACTTGGTCCATATCCCTCCAAACCTGTCCTATCCACGTACCTGTCGTTCCATACACCCACCACCCTTTGTGTGAAAATGTTACCCCTCAGATTCCGATTAAATCTTTTCCCTTCACCTTGAACCCATGTCCTCTGCTCCTCGATTCCCCTATTCTGGGCAAGACTCTGTGCATCTACCCGATCTATTCCCCTCATGATTTTATACACCTCCAAGATCACCCCTCATACTCCTGGGCTACGCTCCAAGAATTAATGACCCAGCAGACTCAACCTCTCCCTGTAGCTCACACCCTCTACTCCAGTGCTTCTTAAACTGGTGAATGGTTCACCCAAGGTGGGTGAATGAAATTATTTTGGGATGAATTAAACTAGAGGGGTGAATTACTTAATTGATTCAGATATTATACAGAAGGGAGAATAAGACGAAAATTACCAAAAAACATAAGAAAATGTAGTGGAGGGTGAATGAGATTTTGTGATAAAGACTCAAGGGTGAATGAGACTGAAATAGTTGAAGAAGCTGGAGTACTTTGTGTCTGTCTTCCCCACAGATGCTGCCTGCCCATCCCCCCTCTCCTCCCCCCTCCAAATATCTTATAGCGGATCTTATATCCGCTATAAGATCTTTGCTCCCCTCTGTGACGCGGGTCGGCTTCTCCCTGAGGGGGAGGGGCCGCACCGACCTGGGCCGTGACATCCAAAGATCTTGCTATAAGTTCTTTGGTGACATCTGCCCGCTCGGCCCTGCGCCGCGAAGTAGGCCCGCCCACACAGCGCCGTGACGTCCACCAGACCCGCCCGCCCTGCGCCGTGACGTCTACCCCCGCCGCATCTGCCCAGCGGCGTGACTATAAGATCTTTGGTGACGTCTGCCCGCCCGGCGCAATTACGTCTCCTCGCCTCGCCCACCCTGCGCCGTGACGTCAGCGCCAATCGGAGATTCGTTTGTTTGTTTGTAATTTGAAGGTGGACACAAAATGCCGGAATAACTCAGCGAGAGAGACAGATAGACGGGCAGCAGTAGCAGCAGCATCTCTGCACAGAAGCAACTGGGGGACTTCTCAGGTCGAGACCCTTCTTCGGACTGAAGGTAGACACAACAAATAAAATGCTGGAGTAACGTTGTCATGGAGTGGTAGAGTGGGGAAACTTCAGGCCCTTCAGCTCCTTTAATAAGGGGGTGGGGGGCAACTTCAAGATTCAATTTAATTGTCACTTCACCAATTAAGGTACAGTGAAATGAATGAATGAATACGTTTCTTGGCCAAGTATGTACACATACAAGGAATTTGCCTTGGTGCTCCGCTCGCAACGACATAGAGCAACAATTAAGAATGACACATGAAACATGAAACATTATATTTACCAAGGGTGAAGGCCATTTAGAAAGAGAGAGGATTGTGAATCTGTGGAATTCTCTGCCTCAGAAGGCAGTGGAGGCCGATTCTCCGGATGCTTTCAAGAGAGTTAGATGGGGCTCTTAAAGATAGCAGAGTCAAGGGATATGGGGAGAAGGCAGGAACGGGGTACTAATTGTGGATAATCAGCAGTGATCACAGTGAATGGTGGTGCTGGCTTGAAGGACCGAATGGCCTGCTCCTGCACCTATTGTCTATAGTGGGGTTGCACGTAAGGTCATCGGGTCAAAGGACGTATCGCACGGAGCACCTTAATCCATGTGGAGTACATGACAGTTTCCAGCATATACTGTTAATACACAAAACGCGTACTTTCCTACTTTCTTAATGATAAACTTACCTTCAGAAGCATTTTATTTTTGCATGTAAAAACCCACTCCAGAACCATGGTCGATTAAAAAATTTTACAAACAGATTTATCACTTCTGAAATTTTTTAGATACCATAAGGAATCAAGAAAAAACGCAAATAATGTCTTACTGTTGATGAAATGCAGTGAGCAAATGCGATAATTCCCAATATTTTCAATCATGATATCTGCACGGCCAATGTCTGCAAACCACTTTAGTTCAACTCAAGTCACTTTTATTTCTATAGCATATTTAAAAAACAACTCTCGTTGACCAAAGTGCTTTAAATTGGTGCAGGTACTAACGTTATACAAACAGTGGTACATAGATCAACAATATATACATAAATACATACAGCCCTCCGTCAGAGGACCTCAAGAAAGGCTTGAGAGTAAAAATAAGTTGTAAGTCTCGACTTAAAAGAGTCGATAGAGGCAGCAGTTCTGATGGGAAAGAGGGAAGGTGTTCCACAGTCTAGGAGCTGCAACCACAAAAGCGCGGTTGCCCCTGAGTTTATGCCGAGACCGCAGGATGGTCAGTAACCCCAAGTCGACCTATCTGAGGCACCTGGAGGTGGTGTGGTGGGTAAGCTGATTTTTGATGTATATGGGAGCAAGCCCGTTAAGGGCTTTTTAAACATAAAGAAGGAGCTTGAAATTGATTCTGAACAGCACTGGGAGCCAGTGGAGTGAGGCCAGAATCGGGATGATGTGGTCCCTTTTTCGGGTGCCCGTCAGGAGTCTCACTGCGGCGTTTTGGACCAGTTGCAGGCGGAACGGGGAAGATTGGCTGATGCCAGTGCAAAGGGAGTTGCAGTAATTGAGGTGGGAGGAGATAAATGAGTGGATGATCTTTTCGAGGTTGTCAAATTGGAGGAATTGTTTTATTTTAGCTATCGTCCGAAGCTGGAAGAAGCTAGCTTTTACCAGGGCATTGAATTGTTTGTCAAATTTCAACGCTTAGTCAAATATCACGCCAACGTTTTTGACGTGAGGTTTTGTATTGGGATAAGGTTTCCAAGGCTGCCTGTTAATGTTTTGGTGGAGTCCGAGGCGCAGAATAGGATAACCTCAGACTTACTCTCGTTTAGTTGGAGGAAGTTCTGTGTCATCCAACACTTTATATCCCCAAGGCAGTGGATAAGGCTGAGTAGATCTGATCAGTTGTTGGGCCTCAGGGGGAGATAGAGTTGTGTATCGCCTGCATAGCAGTCGAAGGAAATGCCGTGCCTTTGAATGACTTGGCCGAAGGGGAGCATGCACAGGGAGAAGAGAATGGGGCGAAGGATGGAACCGTGTGGAACCCCGCAACAGAGGCTAGCTGGGGAGGAGAAAGAGTTGCCTGTGCTTGTAGAGAAACTCCTATCTTTGAGGTAGGAGATGAACCAGCTCAGGGCAGTGCTATCAATACCAACTCCGTACCGGAGACGGTCAATTAGGATGGTCTGGTTGACTGTATCAAATGCTGCGCTGAGGTCGAGAAGGAGCAGGATTGCAGTCGCCGGAGTCAATGGTGAGAAGTATGTCGTAATGTACCTTCAACAAGGCAGGGCTGTGGTGGGTCCTGAAACCTGATTGCAAAGTTTCCAGGATGATATTTTGCTGTAGGTAAGGCATAAGTTGACTTTAAATTACCTTTTCAAGGACTTTTGAAAGGAAAGGCAGTTGGGAAATAGGTCTGTAGTTGCTAGGCAAGGTGGGGTCTAGGTTAGGTTTTTTCATGAGGGGCTGGACTACCGCGTGCTTGAAGCAGGTAGGAACAATGCCAGTGACCAGAGAACTGTTGATGATGGCGAGGTTGCGGGGACCGGCTATTGTAAGGGCAGGTTCAGAAGGGCAGAGGGGACAACGTTGAGGGGGCAGCTAGTAGCTTTCATGGTGGTGACCAGGTTTACAACGGAGGGTCGAGTAACGGGTTGGAAACAGTCTAATTTTGAAGAACAGACCAATGAGACAGCTAGGTCATGGATGGGAGGGGAAATATTCGATCTGATGTTCTTCACTTTGCTGGTGAAAAATGTAGTAAATTCTTCGCACTTAGCAGGGTCCCAGCTAAGCTGGTGCTGGGGGCAGGACACGTGATAGAGGTGATGGTACTAAAAAGGACCTTGGAGTTATGAGCGTTTCTGGAAATAAGGACGGAAAAGTATTGTGTTCTCGCAGATTTGACTGCTTCCTGGTATTTGAGAAGATTGTTTCTCAGAAGTTCAAAGGAAATTTGAAGAATCAGATTTGTACTTGTGTTCTGATTTTCTGCACTCTCTTCTTAGGGCTCTGGTGGTGTCATTGAGCCAGGGCCAGCCTTTAGGCTTAGGCTTTTTCCTTTTAAGAGGAGCAACAGAATCCAGGATGGAAGAGCAAGTGGTATTGAATAAAGAAATGAGGTCGTCAGTGCTGAGATGGAGGGGAGACGCCTCGATAGTGCAGATGTCGGGGGCGGCTATGAAATCCTCAGAGAACTTACTGGCAGTCGAAGAGTTTACGTAGCGGAAGTAGAGAGCAGGGAGATGGGATTTTGAGGGAGAGAAAGGCAGAGATGCATCAAAGATATTTGCACAATGATCAGACAGACAGGCATCAATAATTTCTGTATTACAAATTGGGAGACCAGACGATAGCACCAGGTTGAGTATATGGCCAAGCTTGTGCGTGGGTCCAGTGGGAAGTAGAGTCAAATTGAAGGACTCAACCAGGTTCATAAATTCACTTCTAAGAGCCTTAGTGGGACAGCAGACATGAATGTTAAAGTCACCAAGAATCAGGACCCGGTCAAATTTGGGCAACAAGTTAGCGATAAGATCAGCAAATTGTGAGATAAAGTCCTTTTGCATTTTTGGTGGGCGATACACAAGACAGCTGTTGTTGTCCCTTCAGCTCTCGCTTCTCTCTACCATAATTTCTCCTCGCGTTTGGAATTCTGAAGTAGGATAAATGTCTCTCACGCTTACCCCGATTTCCACAATTATTTACAGCGAAAAAATTGACCATTTCGGCAGTTTTTAATGGGCCCGATGCGCTGGAAACAATGGTAAGTGCTAACCTGCAGTTCATCGCGTGCACTCCAGTTGGCGTTGCGTGGCAACAGTACGGGTCACGAGCCGTGCAACCTCCCTATTGACGTGAACAACGCACGACACTAACCTCAGCAGTTTATCAGCTACAACTATGTTTCATTGCTCTACCAACTTTGGTATTTTGAAGAGCCGAATGGCCTACTCCTGCATCTATTGTCTATTGTCTATAAAATGCTGGAGAAACTCAGCTGGTGAGGCAGCATCTATGGGAGAGAAGGAATGGGTAATGTTTCAGGTCGAGACCCTTCTTCAGACTTTCGGGTCTCGACCTGAAACATCACAAATTCCTTCTCGTTCGTGTTATCCGGTGGGCGGCGCGACTCTTGTCAGCAGCGGCCTCTGCAGTCTGTCCGCGTTTTATTATTTTCTGTCTATGTTTTTATGTAGTTTTTGTTATTTTTTTGTTGGGGTGTGTGTGTGGGGGGGGTGGGGAGGGGGGGGAAACTTTTTAAATCTCTCCCTGCACTAGAGACCCGACCTTTTCTCATCGGGTTTCCGTTATCGTTGGGGCTGCAACGAGGAGCAGCCTCCAACAGGAAGAGACCGGGGACTCTGGTGCCGACGACTCACCGTCGCCGTCGCGGGGCTGGCCGAGTCCGGAGCGGGTGGAGCGGTGGAGGAGTGCTGCTGCTGCTGCTGCTGCGGCCCGACCGGAGAGTCGGAGGCTTCAACGGCAGGTCTGTGGACGGCGGCACCGGGAGCCCGCGGGTCCCTGGAGGGAGACCGCTTTTCAGGGCTCTCGCAACGGCGACTTCCCCCACCCGAGTTGCGGGGTTGAAGAGCTCCTGGAGCGGGGCCTACATCACTGCCCCGCGCGGCTTGGAATGGCCGCGGGACTCTGCGAGCGCACGCCGGGGGCTCTAACATCAAGTACCCGGTGTGCGACCTCGCACCACCCGGCGTGGCTTTAATGGCCGCGGGACAATCGCCATCGCCAGCCGGGGGCTTTGACTTTGACTCTGACATCGGGGGAGGGGAAGGTGCAGTGGAGAGATAAGTTTATTTGGCCTTCCATCACAGCAATGTGATGGATGTTTATGTAAATTATGTTGTGTCTTGGGTCTATTTGTTTGTAATGTATGGCTGCAGAAACGGCATTTCGTTTGGACCTCAAGGGGTCCAAATGACAATTAAATGTATCTTGTATCTCTCCATAGATGGTGCCTCACCCGCTGAGTTTCTCCAACGTTTTGTGTCTACCTTTGATTTTATCCAGCATCTGCAGTTCTTTCTCGCACTTCTTCAGACGTCAGGGGAGGGTTACGGTTAGGGTTAGTTCGGATTGAGGCTTGGAAGGCTGAGCTCGCCTCCCCTGCCCTGACCTGTTTGTACTACCCCAGGCTTTCTGCAAGACAATCTTGCACTTTTCTGCACTGGAGATTGCATTTATTGCTTGGCTCATCACCGTATGTACACTGTTTGCTCTGCTGGCTGCGTGTGAACGGGCAATTTAATCGCCTCCCTGTCGATGTGCCGAACACCAAGCTAATGAAGCATCTTTTGGTCACAGTTCTCCGGAAACATCAAACTTCTACCCTGTTGAGCCCCGTCAGTCCCATAGCACAGAAACACACAGGCATGCTGATTGAAGCTAGTCCCACATGCCCACAACTGGCCCCTAACCCTCTCTGCCTTTCCCACTCATGACTTTAGAAAGGAGATTTGGTGGAATTTATTTAGCCAGAGGATGGTGAATCTGTGGAATTCTTTGCCACAGACAGCTGTGGAGGCCAAGTCACCGGGTATTGTTTAGATTATAGAGACACTGCATGGAAACAGGCTCTTCAGGCAGGCAGAGCCATGGTAGTTGGAGACTCCATCGTGAACGTTATAGATGGGTGTTTCTACGACAACAGGCGGGACACAATGATGGTGTGTGCCTCCCTGGTGCCAGGATCCCGGACGTCACGGACCGATTGCAGAGCATCCTCAAGGGTGAAGGTGAGCAGCCGGAAGTGGTAGTGCATGTCAGCACAAATGAAGTCAGGAAGAAGAGAAAAGACATTCTGCAGCTTGACTTCAGTGCAGGGCGGTGGAGCCATACCCATAACATCCGACTCCGACTCCTTGATTTCTTGTGTATCCGACTCAGACTGACTCTGACCCTAACCCTTGGTATAATAATTCTAAACCTGCTATGATGACGTTACACAAGATGGTATTTCATAAGAACCACATGAATCATCAAACTGCCTTTTAACACCATGTCTTTAAAGTTTTGAATATAACTCTGCTATTGTGGGGTTTTTATTTTTTATTCTTGAAAAAAACCCATAATTAATTATGCTCAAATAATTACAGAAAGAGCCATGACAAAATTAAAATTCCATTGAATTAAATAAAAATTATAAAAGCATTACTCAAATGTATTAAACTAAGACCACAGGTATAAACTAAAAGGTTAAATTATAACAAAAAAAATCATCGTGCAATAGAAATTAAAAGTAAATGCATAAATAGTTAAGTTTGCTACAAAAGTACATACGTAAAATTTGTTAATAACGTCCTTCGGAACAGAATTGCTTCTGCCAGATCCTCTTTCATTGAAGCTCTTAAATCTGATTTAATTATTTTCAGTGGGGAGAACAGTCTCTCCACACTGACCTGAGTGGGTGGTATGGATGCTACTGTCATAGCTACAAATTTTACTATTTCAGGTTGTAGGGATGATGGGGAATTATAGACCAGTTAGCCTGACATTGGTGGTGGGGAAGATGCTGGAGTCAATTATTAAAGTAGTAATAAAGGCAAATTTGGATAGCAGTAAAAGGATTGGTCCAAGTCAGCATGGATTTCTGAAGGGGAAATCCTGCTTGACTAATCATCTGGATTTTTTTGAGGATGTGACAAGTAAAATGGATGAAGGAGAGCCAGTGGATGTAGTGTATTTGGACTTTCAGAAAGCCTTTGATAATGTTATCCCACTTTTCAAGAAAGGAGTGAGAGAGAAAACGGGGAATTACAGACCAGTTAGCCTGACTGGTGGTGGGAAAGATGCTGGATTATTAAATAGGTAATAATGGGGGATTTGGATAGCAGTAAAAGGATTATTCTAAGTCAACATGGATTTATGAAAGGGAAATCATGCTTGACTAATCTTACAAACATAGAAAATAGGTGCAGGAGTTGGCCATTCGGCCCTTTGAGCCTGCACCGCCATTCAATATGATCATGGCTGATCATCCAACTCAGTATCCTGTACCTGCCTTCTCTCCATAACCCCTGATACCTTTAGCCACAAGGGCCACATCTTCTGGAATTTGTTGAGGATGTGACAAGTAAAATGGATGAAGGAGAGCCAGTGGATGTAGTGTATTTGGACTTTCAGAAAGCCTTTGATAAGGTCCCACACAGGAGATTAGTGGGCAAAATTTGAGCACATGGTATTGGACGTAGGATATTGACATGGATAGAGAATTGGTTGGCAGACAGGAAACAAAGAGTAGGAAATAACGGGTCCCTGTCAGAATGGCAGGCAGTGGCGAGTGGAGTGCTGCAAGGCTCGGTGCTGGGGCTGCAACTATTTATAATATATATTAATGATTTAGATAATGGAATTAAAAGTAACACTAGCAAATTTGCAGATGACATGAAGCTGGGTGACAGTGTGAACTGCAAAGAGGATGCTAGGAGATTGCAGGGTGACTTGGGCAGGTTGCGTGATGGGGCAGATGCATGACAGATGCTGTATAATGTAGATAAATGTGAGGTTATCCACTTTGGCGGCAAGAACAATGAGGCAGATTATTATCTCACTGGTGTCGGATTAGGAAAAAGCGAAGTGCAACCTGGGTGTCCTTGTTCACCAGTCACTGAAAGTAAGCATGCAGGTGCAGCAGACATTGAAGAAAGCTGATGGCATGTTGGCCTTCATAATAAGAGGATTTGAGTATTGAGGTCCTTCTGCAGTTGTAAAGGCCTCCTAATTTGAGGAAGGACATCCTTGCTATTGAGGCAGTGCAGCGTTGGTTCACAAGGTTAATCCCCAGGGTGGCAGGACTGTCATATGAGAAAAGATTGGAAATACTGGGCTTGTATTCACTGGAATTTAGGATGAGAGGGAATCTTTTAGAAACACATAAAATTGTAAAAGGACTGGATGAGCTAGGTGCAGGAAAAATGTTCCCATTATTGGGGGAGTCCAGAACCAGCGGCCACAGTTTAAAAATAAAGTGGAGGACATTTAAAACTCAGATGAGAAAAAACTTTTACACCCAGAGAGTTGTGAATTTGTGGAATTCTCTGCCACAGGCAGTGGAGGCCATTTCACAGGATGAATTTAAAAGAGTTAGATCGAGCAGGTGGGGCTAGCGGAATCACGGGATATGGGGAGATGGCAGGCACGGGTTACTGATTGGGGATGATCAGCCATGATCACAATGAATGACAGTGCTGGCTCGAAGGGCCAAATGGCTTCCTCCTGTACCTATTTTCTATGTTTCTATGCCCCATTACACTATTCACTCTATTCTACTCAATATTTGATGCACTTGTAGTGCTTTTATGCAATTGTATTGGTGTTATTTATTTATTGAACTTTTGTTTATTTCATGGTATCTATGTATATTAGGTTAATAGGCCTGTAAATCTGCACTGTAAAAATGTAATTGTTCCACTGTCGGTACAGGTGCACAACCTTTTATCCGAAAGCCTTGGGACCAGACACTTTTCGTAATTTGGAATTTTTCGGCTTTCGGAATGGAAGATTTTTAGCGTAGATTTTAACGGCTGGCTCAGTGGTAGAGTGCTCGGCTCATATCCGCAAGGTCACGAGTTTGCGCCTCAATCCCGGCAGTTACTCGATCGCGAGTTTGAGTCTTCAATGTAGTTTTTTCTTGCAGAATAGGAGAGAATAGGGAGGGTTAGGCTCGGATCATTCTCTGCGAGATGATCTTAGTGCAGGAGACAAGTGTAGGAGAGGTGTACTGACTATGTGGGCAGAACCTTGGAAGTGATTGCCCACCATTCTCAAAAGCCGCGGTGTCTCCCTGTCCCTCCAACTCCAGAGGAATCCGCTCCCCGATGGGCCGCTACGGCGACAAGTGGCAGTTCGCCCACAGCCCGAGCTGCGCCACCCCAAGAACAAGACGTACCTTGCACACCATCAGCTTCTGCCCCTAGGAGTTGGAACAGGGCTGGGCTGGAGTTGCTGATCTGGGATCTCCGTGCTTGCAGTGGGCCTGGGGGTCGGTGTCCCGATGAGGGGGCGCAGCTCGGGCTGTGGGCGAACTGCCACTTGTCGCCGTAGCGGCCCATCGGGGAGCGGCTTCTGGTGGTCCTGACGTCTCTCAGCTCCTGTCCAGGGGGGTGGCCAGAGATGTCAGGACCAACAGGAACCCTCCCCCTGATGGGCCGCTACAGCGACAAGTGGCAGTTCGCCCACAGCCCGAGCTGCGCCCCCCTCATCCGCAACCCGGGTTCCTCTGGAGTTGGAGCGGGGCTGGGCTAGAGTTGCTCCGTGCTTGCAGTCGGTGTCCCGTTGGTCCTGACGTGTCCGGTGACTGGCACTGACCTGCTGGCATCGCCGACGTGAAGACAGTGCAAAGCCCCCGCGCCGCTGCAATGGGCAGGGAGCTGGAGAGGGGAGGGAAGGGGTCACACACATGGCCGGGAAGCAGAGGGGTGTGGGTGGGGTGAAACTGAAGGGAGCGACAATCTGCTGCTGCCTGCCCGCTGAGTTAAAAAGTTCCCACGCAAGACTCACGATACACTGTGTATCGTGAGTCTACCGTGGGAACTTTTTAACTCAGCAGGCAGGCAGCAGCAGATTGTCAATTATTAACCCTCCCGCGCAATATACCCTCACCTTCTCTTTTATGAATGGGGATTTAGTTCCCCTTTCTTCGAGGACTGACCGGAGGTTCCGCTGTCGCCTCTGCGGGCCGCCCTCGGTGAACGTCTTCAAGGACCTTTCTTCAAGGACCGGAAAAATGTCCGCTATTCGGAGCTTTTCGTTATTTGGAATTTCGGATAAAATGAATGAATGAATGAATCTCTTTATTGTCATTGCACATGGTACAACGAAATTTAAAAGTCAATCCCACGGTGCGATTCACAAGAGCAATTTTAAATATATAAGAAAAGGTAAAAATATATACATATAAAAAAAAATTACAGATAAATAACAATAGCAGCTGAGGTTGAACCATTTAGTTGAATGTGAGTGTTATTTCTTATTTTGCATTGCTAAGTTCACGTATGGCTATGGGGTAGAAGCTGTCTCTTGAGTGTTTGTGCGAGTTTTGAAAGACCTGTACCGTCTGCCAGAGGGCAGCAGGTGGAACAGGTTGTGTCCAGGGTGGGAAGGGTCCTTCAGGATGTTGGCTGCCCTGCCAATGCAGCGAGAACTGAAGATGTCCTTCAGGGAGGGCAGTGGGCAGCCAGTGATCTTTTGTGCGGTGTTGATGACCCTTTGAAGGGCTCTCCTGTCCGCTGCAGAGCAGCTAGCATAGCATGTGGTTATACAGTACGCCAGCACACTCTCGATGGAGCAGCGGTAGAAGGACACCAGCAGCTTCTCCTCCAGGTTGTTTTTCCTGAGGATCCTCAGAAGGTAGAGTCGCTGCTGGGCCTTCTTGACTGCTGTGGTGGTGTTTGTAGTCCAGGAGAGATCCTCCATAGTTTGTGTGCCCTGTACATATGACTTCCAAGCAAAGATAGCTGAATGGATAGAAAATTGGCTTCAATTAAGGAAGCCGAGGGTGATGGTGGAAGGTTGCTTCTCGGACTGGAGGTCTTTCAGCAGTGGTCTGCCTCAGGGTTGGGTGCTGGGCCTATTACTGTTTGTCATCTACATCAATGATTTGGATGAGAACATACAGGCCAAGATTAGCAAGTTTGCTGATGATACAAAAGTGGGTAGTTTTGCAGAGAGTGAAGATGATTGTGAAAAATTGTAGCAGGGTCTGGATCGATTGGCCAGGTGGGCTGAGGAATGGTTGATGGAATTTCATGTGGAGAAATGTGGGGTGTTGCATTTTGGGAAGTCTAACATGGGCAGGACCTACACCAGCGATCGGCAACCTACGGCCCAGCAGGCGTATTTTTATTCCATTCCCAGCAATCCTGTTTGCTGATACAAAGAAATCGGAACTGATGTAATCCCACAAACAGGGCAAAAGGTGGACCTAGTACAGTGAACGTGGCAAAGCAGCAGACAGTGAGCGCAGCAAAACTTCCATTGGCTGTGGCGGAAAGCGACTCTCTCTCTCTCTCTCTCTCTGTCTCTCTCCAATGGCTGCAAAACGCAGGAAGGTTGGTGCTAAGTGCCGAGTTTTCCAAGACACTTGGACGGAAAAGTACTATTCGTGTCGTGTTGCAATCCGTTCCGACTCTGGAGTTTTGATCATCCCGATGAGAGGGTCTGAACATCGGGCCGTCATCACAGTGAGGAATGTTGATTCCACTGTAGTGGATGTTAATATGAAATTGTGGTGGTTGTTGTTAAATCGTTGTGTTTGTAATGTTGATTCCACTGTAGTCGATCCTTATGTTAAATTGTGTTAAATGGTTGTGTTAAATGAATCGTTGTTTTTGCACAATAAATGCAAAGTTGAACTGAAGATTATTTTTTCTTTAATAACTTTATTTTTGTTTTTCAAGTTGTAAACACAAATTTACACAGAACATCAACAAACAGTACAGAACGGTACAAAAGCTATATACCCCCTCCCCAAAAATAGAAGGGAAAAAAAATCATAATAAAAAAATAAAAGTTAAAAAAAAGGCAGACTCTTTGTATTCAAATGTTACATTTTAACAACAGCAAAATGCAAATATAAATGATTATGAATGTGTGGACAATATTTTCAGTTAAAGGAAAAAACTTTAATAAAATCTATAAAAGGGATCCAGGTCAGAGCGAAGTTTCTGCGGGCCTTGCACCGTTTATACCTGATCTTTTCCAAGGGTAAAAAGGAGAACACCTCCTTTAACCACTGCAAAAGAGATGGAGGATTTTTTTACTTCTAGCTGAAAAGAATAAGCCTGCGAGCAAGCAATGATGCAAATGCTAAAGCATTTTGCTTGTAAATTTGTAAGCTTACAGTTTGGGGGTGGTATTCCAAAGATAGCTGTGTGCAAGTCCGGATTTATAGCCTGTCTGCAGATATGGGAGAATACCTCAAATATGTTTCCCCAGTAGCTGTTGAGAGAGGGACATGTCCAAAACATGTGTCCTACAGAGGCGGGGCTATGGCCACATTTACGGCAGCCAAGATCTTTGGTAGAAATTATTCTGGTAAGTTTGTCTCTTGAATAATGTAGATGGTGGAGTACTTTAAATTGGATCAACCCATGGCGTATGCACAGTGAAGAGGTGTGTATACGAATTATGCTCTCTCGCCACACCTCATCAAAAAGCTCTACACCCAGGTCCCTCTTCCATGCCACTTTAGTTTTGTCCCAGGTTATCTGTTTTCATTCCTGTATTAATGTGTAAATTGCTGAAACACGTTTCTTGTCAAAGGAACTCCAGAATAGTGTCTAATTGGCTCTTCAAGGACAGATAAGGAAATGAGAGAAACACTGTTTTAGCAAAGCTACATATTTGAAGATACTTGAAGAAATGAGATCTGGGTATATTGTGGTCTTCAGCAAACATATTGTGGTCTTCAGCAAACGTTTCAAAGGAAGTGAACGTTCCATCAGTAAACAAATTACAAAAATATACCAGTCCATTCCTATGCCAATATGAAAACGCAGTATCTAACATGGAGGATGTAAAAAATTGATTATTTGCCCACCGGAAAAGCCTGCTGGTACCTTTGAAAATTTTCACTTAGAAACAGACAAAAATACAAAATGTTAAGACCATTCAAAAGCTTTATTCTTTTACTTCAGACGGGTGTGGTATTAGAGGTTCAGCAGTCAAACAATTGTACTGCCTCTCTCTGAGGTAATAACCACACAAAGGTCTCTGTTGTTAGACAAACCCATCACGGAGGAAGAAATACAGAAATCGATTCTCTCAATGAATTTTGGGAAAGCTCCCGGTTTAGATGGGTTTACAGTAGAATTTTTAAAGCATTTCTCAAGTTTACCGTCTCCCTGGCTATGCAAGGTTTTTAAAGAAGCCTTTTTAATGAATAGATTACCACAATCCTTCTATGAAGCATCTATTTCTTTAATTCTTAAAAAAGATAAAGACCCTACTGAAGTGACATCATATAGACCTATACCACTGTAGATTCCAAAATTCGTTCCAAAATATTAGCTATGAGATTGGAAAATATTTTACCGCAAATTATTTCTGAAGATCACAGGTTTTATTAAAAATCACTTATTACAAAATTACATACTTTAACGTTAGGAGATTAATGAATATCATATTTACAGCATCAAGTAAAACTCCAAAATGTGTCCTTTCACTTGATGCTGAGAAGGCGTTTGATAGAGTAGAATGGGAATTCAATACACTTGAAAAATTTAAGATTGGTCCAAAATGTATCTCTTTGGATCAAGCTGATATATACCTTATGCTTCTGTACTTACCAAGAATCAGAGATCCCCTTTTTTCAGGCTCTTTCGAGGTACTTGACAGGACTGTCCTTTAAGTCCTTTACTGTTTGATATTGCTTTGGAACCTATGGCCACCACTATTCGGGAATCCCCTAATATTTTTGGTATTGTCCGTGGGAATAAGACACATAAGCTATCTCTTTATGCAGATGATCTGTTATTATTTATTTCTAATCCTGAGAAATCTATTCCGGCAATAGTAGCACTACTTAATCAATTCAGTAGTTTTTCTGGTTACGAACTAAATCTTAGTAAGAGTGAGCTTTTTCCATTAAACAACCTAGTTTCAAATTATGGACAGTTTCCATTTAGATTGACTACGGAATGTTTTACTTATTTAGGTATTAAGATTACGAAGAAACACAAGGATTTATTTAAAGCTAATTTTACGCCTTTAATTGACCATATCAAACAACAGTTTACTAAATGGTCACCAATGTCCTTATCTTTAATCGGCCGAATAAATGCTATTAAAATGTTTATCTTACCTAAATTTTTGTATTTATTTCAGACTATACCAATTTTTATTGCTAAATCTTTCTTTGATATTATTGACTAAAATTTCTTCATATATATGGCAGAATAAAAATTCCAGACTAAGTAAAAAATACTTACAGAAATCAAATAAAGACGGTGGTTTGGCATTGCCGAACCTTAGATACTACTATTGGGCAGTTAATGTTTGTTACTTTACATTTTGGACAGAAGATTTAGAAGATACCCAATGCCCAGGATGGATAAATCTTGAACGTGATTCTATACAAGGGCTCTCATTGGCTTCTATTCTAGGGGCCTCGTTACCTTTCACAATTACAAGATTGAATAAATATACGACTAATCCAATAATAAGACATACATTTCAAATATGGTTTCAATTTCATAAGTTTTTTGAGTTGAATGATTTTATCTTATCGAGTCCTATCATATCTAATTTTCTCTTCCAACTTTCTATTACTGATCTAGCCTTTCTGTTATGGAAGAGGAAGGGATTAGGAGCTTTTTGTGATTTGTTTTTGGATGGTTGTTTTATGTCAAACAAGAGGACATGACTTCAGAATTAAGGGACAGAAGTTTAGGGGTAATATGAGGGGGAACTTCTTTACTCAGAGAGTGGTAGCGGTGTGGAATGAGCTTCCAGTGGAAGTGGTGGAGGCAGGTTCATTGGTATCATTTATAAAAAAATTGGATAGGCATATGGATGAGAAGGGAATGGAGGGTTATGGTATGAGTGCAGGCAGGTGGGACTAAGGGAAAAAAAAGTTGTTCGGCACGGACTTGTAGGGCCGAGATGGCCTGTTTCCGTGCTGTAATTGTTATATGGTTATATGGTCTTTTGAACAACTCTCCAATCAATATAATTTACTTAACTCACACTTTTGTAGATGTTTACAAATTAGACATTTTTTGAGGGCTACTCCACCCTTTTTTCAATTACCACATCAAACCGAAATTTTGGGAAAAAAATTACATTTGAACCCTTATCAGAAAGGCTTAATAACGACTATTTATGAGTTGATTTTGAAATTACAAATAGATACATTTGATAAAATTAAGAATGACTGGGAAAGAGAACTCAAAATTTCTCTATCTACAGAGAAATGGGAGAGGATTCTTCAATTAGTTAATACTTCCTCAATGTGTGCAAGACATGCTTTGATACAATTCAAGATGGTTCACATAGTTCATATGTCAAATGATAAGTTAGCTCATTTTTATGGTCATATAAATCCTATCTGTGACAGATGTAACTCTGAAATGGCCTCACTGACCCATATGTTTTGGTCCTGGACAATTTTGGAAAAATATTGGAAGGACATTTTTGATACTATTTCTGTGGTTTTAGGTATTGATTTCCAACCTCATCCTACTACCTGTACTGCAATTTTTGGGCTATCAATGTTAGATTCAATTAATTTGTCCCATTCCGCCCATCAGCTGATTGCTTTTACTACATTAATTGCCAGAAGATCTATTTTATTTAAATAGAAAGACTCTAACTTTCCGACCACACTCCATTGGTACTCTGAAACGATATCATGTTTAAATTTAGAAAAAATCAGGAGTGACATTGTTGAACCCTTGGTTAAATTTGATAGTACTTGAGGAATATTTATTCAACATTTTCACACAACATAAATTGTCCTCTCTCCAACTGTTATAAAAATTATTTTACCTTTATATGGTGGAACGGACTTGACGACAAACAGGGACTTAAATTGTTGAAATTCTTTGCAGCTCAGATTCTGTTTTGCTTTTTTTTTCTCTAGTTTAGGGGGATTTTGTTTTTTCCTTTTTTCTCTTTTTTTTCCCTTTTTTGTCTTTTTATATATTTTTTAATATATAAGTTTTCTTTTAAACATTTAACTATATTTACATAGAGTCCGGGAGGTCTATATTCAATGTGTATTTTGACACTGGACTCATATTTAGGTTATACCTTTTATTAATGTAATCCTGATCCCTATGTATCAATATCATTGTTATGTTTATCATTATTCTTTTATTTTGTTTTGTTTTTGCTTTTGAAAAAAAAGCTAATAAAAAGATTTTAAAAGAAAGAAAGAAAGAAAGAGATATGAGATAAGTCCAAAGACGTACCAGGCACATCCAAATCAGGAGTTGTTTTTCACTTTGCCAAAAGCCAGTCATTCCAAAAGCACCAGTAATCTCACCCTGGCCCCCTCCTATCTGATTAACTATTCAATTTACATAAAAAAACCTGGAAGGGAGCTGTGAATATTCAACTTACTTTAAAAAAAACCTTGCCGTGATTATTTTGGCCAAGTATCCCATCATGTAATGGCAATTGGCTTTTCACACCAGGAAAGCTTAAATATGACAATAACCAATTAATAACTAACTTTCACCTTTTAGTCCAAAATATTTCCTGAACTGTAGCCATATTTTAAGCGAGGTTTTAACCACCGGGTTTGTCATTTGTATTTTACGATTATAAGGTAGTGAGCAGGTGATTATCGGTAGTGGATCAGATAAGAGTTCCATCTGTGCCCAGTCTGTGCCCTGTTTACTCTCATATGAATATGTCCAATGTAAAAGTTTAACAATATTTGCAGCCCAGTAGTAATAGATAAAGTTAGACAAACCTAGATCACCCGCCTTCTTAGGAACTTCCAAGTATATTTTCTTCATCCTGGGATTTGAATTGTTCCAAATAAATGATGAGATTAGTCTATCTAATTGCTGAAAAGTTGTCCTAGGTATGAATATGGGGATCATTTGAAAAAGAAATCTAGGTAAAACTGTCATTTTAACGATATTGATGCAGCATACTAATGAGAGCGGTAATGTTGACCATTTTTGGAAGTCCTGTGCTGTTCGTTCTAATAATGATTTAACGGTATGGCTGTGTAAACCTCCCATGGTATGGGTGACTTTAATTTGCAGGTAAGTAAGTACATTTTTCTCAAGTTTAAATGGAAAGCTGGAGTAGTCACCGTCAGTGTGATTGATTGGGAAAAACAAGCTCTTTGAGTAATTTATCTTATGTACCTGACAGGCAGCCAAAATTCTCTAATATATGCAGTAGCTTTGGTATGGAGTTAGTTGGGTTGGATATATATACAGCAGGTCGTCTGCGTACAGCGATACTTTGTGAGATTTACCATTTCGAAAGATACCTCTGATACCATCTTCTGTCCTAAGAGCTATAGCAAGTGGATGTATTGCCAAATCAAATAAGTAGGGAGAAAGGCTGCAGCCCTGTCTGTAGTCCCTATGGAGTAGAAAGTAGTCAGAAATTATATTGTTGGTCCGCACAGCTGCCGTTGGTGCAAAATATAATATATTAATCCATGATAAAAATGATGGACCAAAGTCAAATCTTTTGAGAACAGCAAACAAATATTGCCATTCGACACAGTCGAAGGCCATCTCGGCGTCTAAAGAAATAATTACTTCTGATTGTTCTGTGGTGTGAGGTGTATACAATACATTAAGTAGGCGCCTGCCCGTTTGGTCAGGGTTAATAACTTTGGAGATTACTGTTTCAAGACGGGTGGCTAAAATTTTTGTGAGGATTTTATAATCACAACTCAGCAAGCTTACAGGGCGGTATGAACCACACAATAGTGGGTCTTGATCTTTTTTAAGCAGGACTGATATGGTTGCCTGCCACATTGTTTAAGGTAGTTTCTGTTGGCTAAACATTTCCTGAAACAACAATTTAAGTGTTGGAGCCAGTTTGATTGCAAATTCTTTGTATATTTCAATTGGGAAACTGTCTGGTCCTGGAGCTTTGTTGCTCTGCATCGATTTAATTGTATCGTAATATTTCTTAGGTTGATATTTCCCCGTCAATTTGTGCTTGGTCCTCTGTAGTAATTTCTGGGATGTACAGGCTGTTTAAGAAGGCAGGAATACATGACAGATCACTGGGTGGTTCTGACGCATAGATGGAAAAATAAAACTGTTTAAACTAGTCATTGATGGCATCTGGATCAGTAGTCTTTACCCCCGGCGATGTTAACATTTCAGGAATAGTACTGGCGGCTGTGGATTGTCTGATCTGGTGAGCTAAAAGTTTTCCTGCCTTTTCTCCGTGTTCATAAAAAATCTTCTTTGATTTGAAGATTAATTGCTCTGTTTGTCTGGTGGATAAATTGTCCAATTCCGTCTTAAGTAATAATTTCTCCTTGTAAAGTTCAGGTGTTGGCGAATTGGCATACAAACGGTCTATTTCCGCTATACTGTGCAACAGCTCTGTCAGACGTTGTTTATATTTCTTCCTCTCATATGCTGTATATGAGATTATCTGGCCTCAAAGGCAGGCTTTAAGAGCCTCCCAGATAGTCGCTAAGTGCATGTCCGGAGTATTATTAATTTCCATAAAGGTGTCTATTTGTTGAGAAAGAAATCTTTTGAAGGACTCCCTAGATAGTAATAGAAGATCAAACTGCCAAGTGTGTCGAAGTCTAGGGCAGTCTAGTAAGCCTATATCTAGTTGCACAGGGCTGTGGTCAGAAATAACAATACTGTTATACTGGCTCCCCTTAACCATGGACAGGATCCTACTATCTACAAGAAAAAAAATCAATTCTTGAACAAGAATGGTGTACTGGGGAAAAAAGGAATATTTTGTTTTTGGGTTATTTCTTCTCCAGGAGTCAAAGAGTATAGGATTCTATAAATGAATTGATAACAGGGCCAGAATTTGAAATTTTACTGTTATGTCTCAGGTTGGATCTGTCCAAATAAGGATGTTATACACAATTAAAATCCCCCCTAATATCAGTTGGTGGTCATTGAGATTTGGGAGGGTTGTTATGAAGCTAGAGAAAAATGATGGGTTGTCCCAATTTGGTCCATATACATTGGCCAGTGCCACCTGTGTGCCATATAGATTGCCTGTTGCAACTACATACCTTCCCCTGGGGTTGGCGATGGTGGACGATAGGATGAATGGACTCTCCTTCCTGATTAAAATAGCTGTGCCTTGTTATCTAAACTCATTTTTGGAGCAGAATATTTGACCTTTAGGAGGCTTTTTTCAGTTTCACACGTTCACTTGATTGGAGGTGAGTTTCCTGAAGGAAAATAATATCATATTTCAGAGATTTTAAATGTGCAAAGACTCTGCTCCGCTTTACTGGATTATTCATTCCCTTTATATTCCAACTCAAGAAGAGAATACAGTCCTTATTTTTGTTGTCATCCATTTTTTACAGGGTAGTAAGAAAGTAAAAAAACAATAAAGTCCCTGCCTACAAGCAAAAAACAGAGCCTTAAAAACCCCTGCTGATCTACCAGTAACCTAGAGATCGCATCCCCCACTATCAGTGTAACATAGCAAATAACCATATATTTTTTTAAAACCCTCCAACAATGAACCCTAAACAGGGCGAACCATAATCTTATAAAGATTATATTACAATGAACTTACAATATTTCTGATTGAAAAATATGTGCATTAATCTCTGTACAACAGTTATCATAGCAATCTCTTATAGGTCAGTGAAACTCGGTCATCAGGATAATTTCCAAACACTAAATGGCCTTATAGAATATAAAATAAATATTTTTCAGATGGATTAGTCATTATTGAAACACATCTGTATTAAACAATAAAGGCAACATTATGCGTGAATTTTGGAATACGACAGTTAAATACTAAAATAAAGTCAAACTCGAACCGTAACTTTACCCTATAACTCGACTCCTTGATAGTCAGCTGCACTAGCTGCCAACACCAGTTAGCCGCTAATACGAGTATGTCGATATCTCAGTCTTGCGGCTTAAGATTCTTCCTGATGTTGTCCAGCGCTTCCGACAGGTCTCCAAACCGCTTATCTTGGCCGGTAGACAATGAGATACGGAGAGTTGCAGGGTACAGGATTCCAAACTTTATGCCCTGGTAAGTCCGCAGTAGCCGCTTAGCTTTGGAGAAGGCCGCTCTGTTTTTAGCCACCGCTACGGTGTAATCCGGGAAAATGCTCACTCGCTTGTCATTTAGGGTCAGCGGGGCCAAGAGGGCAGCTTTTCGGAAAACTTCCACTTATCTCTTGGTAGTAATGGAACTTTACCACGATGACCCTCGGAGATTCTCCTGCGTTGGGTGGAGACCATAGGCTACGGTGGGCTCAGTCTAGAGTCGGAGTGAAGTCGAGGCTCAGTAGCTCCCGTAGCATCTTAGCGATAGCATCCGTAGGCCGCAGGTCTCCGCCGGTCTCGAATCCCTCTTTTATCCTGACGATGCCTGCATTGCACCGCCGTTGTCGTACCTCCAGGTCGTCTTGGTTTAGGCGTCGCATGGCAACTTCTGACTTTAGCTGGTCCATTTCCCCCTCAAGTTTCTTTCTCTTGTCGGAGTATGTATTCAGACCGCCCTCCAGCTCTTTCAAATGGGTGTCATGTTTCGCCATGTGGTCCCATATAGAGTCTATTTTAGCATTCAAGTCTTTGGTACTTGAATCTATTCAAGTCAAGTCAAGTCAAGTCAAGTCAAGTTTATTTGTCACATACACATACGAGATGTGCAGTGAAATGAAAGTGGCAATGCTCACGGAACAACAAAACAACCAAACAAATTCTAAACACAATCACACATATTATTTTACGTAATAAATAATAGAAGGAAAAACGTTCTGTACAGTTAGTCCCTGGTGAGAAAGGCGTTTACAGTCCGAATTGCCTCTGGGAAGAAACTCCTTCTCAACCTCTCCGTTCTCACTGCATGGCAACGGAGGCGTTTGCCTGACCGCAGCGGCTGGAACAGTCTGTTGCAGGGGTGGAAGAGGTCTCTCATGATTTTATTTGCTCTGGAGTTGCACCTCTTGTTGTATAGTTCCTGCAGGGGGGTGAGTGAAGTTCCCATAGTGCGTTCGGCCGAACGCACTACTCTCTGCAGAGCCTTCTTGTCCTTGGCAGAGCAATTCCCGAACCAGATTGTAATGTTCCCGGACAAGATGCTTTCCACCGCTGCTGCGTAGAAGCACTCTGCCAATATTCTGTTTTCGCTGATTGTTACGGCAGCCATCACTTCAGACAAGTCGGCAGACTCACCATCTTGGGACCCCGAGGCTTTATCGGCTTTGTCTTTGTCAGACTTTGTTTTGCCCATGGCGTCTCCAACGCTGTCAATATGCAAATGCAAAGTCACTAACTTGATGCACCTGCAGTTCAATAACACATGTCTTAAACCCAAGTCATCTGAGGTTAATAGAAAAAAAAGTTATTAGTATAAAAAGTTCGCCCTGGGCAGAGGCTCAGAAAAACACGTCCCTACATGTCACTGCTCACCAGCTTCCCCCTTGATCTTAAGATTCTTGAGGGTTGTTTTAATACCAGTGTCTCAAAATAACTCCTATGTTCAGTAGACATAATATTTCTTAAATATATAAATATGTCAAAGTTTATTAACTGGCGATAGATGTGGCCCTCCAGCCGCTCACAGACCTGGGACCTGGCCCCTAGGCAAAACAGGGTTGCCCACCCCTGACCTACACAGTGAATGACAATAGATAATAGGTGCAGGAGTAGGCCATTCAATGTGATCATGGCTGATCATCCCCAATCAGTACCCCGTTCCTGCCTTCCCCCATATCCCCAGACTACGCTATTTTTAAGAGCCCTATCTAGCTCTCTCTTGAAAGCATCCAGAGAACCTGCCTCCACCGTCCTCTGAGACAGAATTCCACACTCACCCCTCTCTGTGTGAAAAAGTGTTTCCTCGTCTCTGTTCTAAATGGCTTACTCCTTATTCTAAAAATGTGGCCCCTGGTTCTGGACTCCCCCAACATCGGGAACATGTTTCCGGCCTCTAGCGTGTCCAAGCCCTTAACAATCTTATATGTTTCAATGAGATATCCTCTCATCCTTCTAAACTCCAGAGTGTACAAGCCCAGATGCTCCATTCTCTCAGCATACGACAGTCCTGCCATCCCGGGAATTAACTTTGTAAATCTACGCTGCACTCCCTCAATAGCAAGAATGTCCTTCCTCAAATTAGGGGACCAAAACTGCACACATAGAAACATAGAAACATAGAAATTAGGTGCAGGAGTAGGCCATTCGGCCCTTCGAGCCTGCACCGCCATTCAATATGATCATGGCTGATCATCCAACTCAGTATCCCGTACCTGCCTTCTCTCCATACCCCCTGATCCCCTTAGCCACAAGGGCCACATCTAACTCCCTCTTAAATATAGCCAATGAACTGGCCTCAACTACCCTCTGTGGCAGAGAGTTCCAGAGATTCACCACTCTCTGTGTGAAAAAAGTTCTTCTCATCTCGGTTTTAAAGGATTTCCCCCTTATCCTTAAGCTGTGACCCCTTGTCCTGGACTTCCCTAACATCGGGAACAATCTTCCTGCATCTAGCCTGTCCAACCCCTTAAGAATTTTGTAAGTTTCTATAAGATCCCCTCTCAATCTCCTAAATTCTAGAGAGTATAAACCAAGTCTATCCAGTCTTTCTTCATAAGACAGTCCTGACATCCCAGGAATCAGTCTGGTGAACCGTCTCTGCACTCCCTCTATGGCAATAATGTCCTTCCTCAGATTTGGAGACCAAAACTGTACGCAATACTCCAGGTGTGGTCTCACCAAGACCCTGTACAACTGCAGTAGAACCTCCCTGCTCCTATACTCAAATCCTTTTGCAATGAAAGCTAACATACCATTCGCTTTCTTTACTGCCTGCTGCACCTGCATGCCTACCTTCAATGACTGGTGTACCATGACACCCAGGTCTCGCTGCATTTCCCCCTTTCCCAATCGGCCACCATTTAGATAATAGTCTGCTTTCCCGTTTTTGCCACCAAAATGGATAACCTCACATACTCCAAGTGTGGTCTCACTAGGGCTCTGTACAACTGCAGAAGGACCTCTTTGCTCCTATATTCGATTCCTCTTGTTATAAAGGCCAGCATGCCATTTGCTTTCTTCACTGCCTGCTGTACCCGCATGCTTACTTTCATACACTGATGTACAAGGACCCCCCAGATCCCGTTGTACTTCCCCTTTTTCCAACTTGACACCATTTAGATAGTAATCTGCCTTCCTGTTATTGCTGCCAAAAATGGTAGGCCTCTGGGTAGTGTTGTAGAGCAGAGGGATCTCAGTACAGGAACATAGTTAATTGAAAGTGGCATCACAGGTAGATAAGGTGGTCAAAAAGGCTTTTGGCACATTGGCCTATATCAGTCAGAGTATTGAATAGTTGGGCGATCATGTTGCACTTGTATAAGATGTTGGTGAGGTCACATTTACAGCTTTGTGTTCAATTTGGGTCACTATGTTATTGGAAAGATGTCTTCAAGCTGGAAAGGGCACAGAGAAGATTTACTAGGATGTTGCCAGGACTAGGGGGTCTGAACTATAGGGAGAGGACTCTATTCCTTGGAGCGGAGGAGGATGAGGGGTGTGAAGTGGATGGTGGGAGAAGGCGATAGGTGGGATGTGGGGGGGGGGGGGGGGCAGTGAAGATGCAGGCAGTGTGGACTCGACGTGTGGGGGGGGGGGGGGGGGGTGCGGTCACTCTCTGTCTCTGTCTGTCTCTGTGGCTCTCTCTCGCTCTCTCTCTCTGTATGTCTCTCTCGCTGTCTGTCTCTCTCTCCCCCTCCCTCTCTCCCCCTCTGTCCCCCTCCCTCTGTCCCCCTCCCCCTCTCTCTCTCCCATTCACTCTCTCTCCCCCTCTCCCTCTCTCTCCCTTTCCACCCATTTCCCTGCCCCTCTCCCTCCCCTCTCCCTCCTTCTCTCTCTCTCTCTCCTCCCTCTCTCCCCTCCCTCCCGCTCCCTCTTCCTCCCCTCCACCTCTCTCCCTCCCCTTCTCTCCCTCTCACTCCCTCTCTCTCCCTTTCTCCCTCCCTCTCTCTCTCCCTCTCTCTCCCATCCTCTCTTCTCTCTCTCTCTCTCTCCCTCCCTTCCCCCCATTTCTCCCCCTCCCCCTCCGCCCCCATCCCTCCCGTCCCTCTCTCTCCCCTCCCTCCCGCTCCCGCTCCCCTCCCGCTCCCCTCCCTCCCCCTTCTCTCCCCTCCCTCCCGCTCCCCCCCTCCCGAGTGTCCCATCCACGCCCGGGGGGCGGCCAGAGATGTATGGGGCGAGCCAGGGCCACGGGACTCCGGCCCAGAGCAACGGCGGCCCCAGGCCCACAGCCAGCGCGGAGAAGAAGCTCCAACCCCAGCCCAACCACGCTCTAACTCCCGAGGGTCCCATTCCCCGACGAGTCGGAGACCGCCAGCCGCACTCGCCGCCCCACACAGAGGCCGCTGGCCAACTCCTCCAAGCGCCGGTGAGCACCAGCCATCAACAGACAGAAAATGCTGCAGCAACCCAACGGGACAGACAGCATCCCCGGAGAAAAGGGATGGGTGACGTTTCAGGTCAAGACCCTTCTCCGCAACACCACCGATGACCAGCGCTCGGCTCCCGCCGGCACCGAGGTGGCCAACCGACAGCCACTGGACAAGGCGAGAGGCGCAGCTGACGGTCCCCGGCCCGCCCAGGAATAGGCTCTCTGGGAGCTAGAGCCGAGCCGAGCCGGAGCCAGTGCCTCCCCTCTCCCCGCGCCGGTTGCAAGCCCAGGGCCCCCACCACCCCGCCAGCCCAGGGCCATACCGGACATCTCCGGACGCCCCCGGACAGGGACGGGACACCCAGGAGGGGACGGCTCAGCAGCAACTCAACAGCGCCCGCAGTGCTGGAGACCCGGGCCCAACGATGGGCGAAATGCAGTCCTGCATCCACATAGCATCACAGCCGCCGAGAATGTTTATAGTTAGTGACCTATGACCTGGGCATGCGCAGTCAGAATGCCAGACTCGCTTATTCACTGGATATTTTCAAGACTAGATTTTCAACTCCCTCTCCCCATCCCCCCCTGCTCTCCCCTCATAGCCCTCTCCCTTCACCCCCTCCCCTCATTTTCACCGTCCTCATCCCACTTCCCCCACTTGCCCTCTACCCTCCTCCTCCCCTCATATCTCCCACATTCACCTCCTCCTCCCTCCACCTTCCCCCCCCCCCGTTCCCCTCCCCATCCCCCTTCCCCCCCCTTCAAGCACCAGTAATGTTTACACGTTAGTAATGTCCTGCTTGCCAGCTTGTTGACCCTCTGTGTTGCAGGGTTTAGGAGCCTTTGCTGTGGACGGAGAGAAGGGGACATGAGCGGCCATTAAGGGGGGCCAGAGAGCCGGTGAGCCCCCCCCCCCATCTGCTCGTTGTGTGCGGGCTGAGCTTCGAGGGGCTGAGCTTCAGTGGAGAACCACACGATGGGGCACAATAAGGAGAAGCGTTATGAGTGTGACATGTGTGGCAAGGCCTGGCAGCGCCCGAGCGAGCTGGAGATCCACCGGCGGGTACACACGGGAGAACGTCCCTTTGACTGCTCCGACTGCGGCAAGAGCTTTACCCAGTTGTCTGGGCTGCAGGGACACCGGCGGGTGCACACGGAAGAACGCCCCTTTGAATGCTCCGACTGCGGCAAGAGCTTCAAGATGGCAAAGGAACTGAACACGCACCGGCGCGTGCACACGGGCGAGAAGCCCTATGGCTGCTCCACCTGCGGCAAGAGCTTTGCCCAGTCGTCGGGGCTGCAGATGCACCGGCGGGTGCACACGGGCGAGAAACCATATGGTTGCTCCACCTGCGGCAAGAACTTTGCCCGGTTGTCGGGCCTGCGGATGCATTGGCGGGTGCACACGGGCGAGAAGCCCTATGGCTGCTCCACCTGCGGCAAGAGCTTTGCCCGGTTATGGGGGCTGCGGGAGCACCGGCGGGTGCACAGCAGTGAGCGGCCCTTCTCTTGCTCCGACTGCGGAAAATTCTTCAAGGCGTGCACGCACCTCAAGGTGCACAGGCGCCTGCACACCGAGCGGCCATATACCTGCAGCGACTGCGGCAAGGGCTTCACCTGCTCCAGCAACCTGCTGGATCACCAGCACACCCACACCGCCGAGCGCCCCTTCACCTGCGCCCAGTGCGGCAAGGGCTTTACCCAGTCCAGCAACTTGCTGTCCCACCAGCGCACCCACACCGGCGAGCGCCCCTTCACGTGCGCCCAGTGCGGCAAGGGCTTCACCCGCTCCTCCAGGCTGCTGTCCCATCAGCAGATCCACACTGGCGACCTTCCCGTCCCCAGCCCGGTGTGTGGAGAGCGCTTTGTCATGCCCTCCCATGTCCTGTCTCACCAATGCGTGCACACCAGTGGCCAGCCCTATGACTGCCCGTACTGTGGCGAGTCGTTTGACAGCTCGCGGGGGTTGCGGCAGCACCGGCGGGCTCATGGCAGCAAGTCGCTGCTCCCACTGCGGCAAGAGTTTTAAGAGCGCACGGGGGCTGAGGGAACATTAGCAGATACACACCAGAGAGAGACCCTTTGAGTGCGCTGAGTGTGGCAAGGGTTTCACCCGCATGTCCAGCCTGTGGCAGCACCGGCGTGCCCACAGTGGTGAGCGTCCCTCCCCCTGCCTGTCCTGTGGTAAAGGCTTCACCCGCCTTGACCACCTGTTGGAGCACTGGCGCCAACAGGTGGTCAAGGCGGGTGAAGCCTTTACCACAGGACAGGCAGGGGGAGGCCGCTCCTCCAGCCTGCTGGCACACCGTAATGTGGATAGGCGCTGTTTAGGTAGACACAAAATGCTGGAAGGAATGGGTACCTCTTCAGTCTCGACCCAAAACGTCACCCATTCCTTCTCTCCCGAGATGCGGCCTGTTATTCCAGCATTTTGTGTCTATTTTTGTGCACCAGCATCTACAGTTCGTCAGTCTAAAGAAGGGTCCCGACCCAAAATGTCGCCTTTCCATGTTCTCCACAGATACTGCCTGACCCGCTGATGTACTCCAGTACTCTGTGAAACGTCACCTTTCCATGTTCTCCACAGATGCTCCCTGACCCGCCAAGTTACTGCAGCACTTCGTGTTCGAGTCATACAGTGTGGATACAGGCCCTTCGGCCCAACTGGCCCACACCTATCAACATGTCCCAGCTACACTAGTCTAACCTGCCTGCGTTTGGTACATATCCCTCCAAACCTTTACTATCCGTGTACCGGTCTAAGTGTTTCTTAAAATTTGGGATAGTCCCAGCCTCACCTACCTCCTCTGGCTGCTCGTTCCATACACACACCACCCTTTGTGTGAAAAAGTTACCTCTCAGATTCCTATTAAATCTTTTCCCCTTCACCTTGAATCCATGTCCTCTGGTTCTCGATTCCCATACTCTGGGCAACAGATTCTGTGCATCTAACTAAATTGTATTTGATGCAAGATTCCAGCATCTGCAGTTTCTTGTGTCTCCCTCACCTATATCCACTTCTGAATAAGGGTCTGAACCTGCAACGCCACTCATTCCTTCCCTCTGGAGATGCTATGTGTCCCGCTGAGTTACTCCAGCATTTCACCCTACACTTGCGCTCGGTCCACCAAGGCCTGCTGGATCTCCCTGTTGCCAACCATTTTAACTCCCCTTCCCACTCCCACACTGATCTTTCTGGCCTGGGCCTCCTCCATTGCCAGAGTGAGGTGACACGCAAACTGGAGGAACAGCACCTCACAGCTTAAAGCCCAATAACATGGTCACCGAAAACTCCAAATTAAGGAGATAACCCCCACCACCCTAATCAAGTCCTGCAGTGTGTCCATCTCTTTTTTCCAGCTTTCTCCCCCAACTCCATCAGTCTAAAGAAGGATCCAAACATGACACGCGCCTGTCCATTCCCCTCCAAAGTGCCGGTAGAACTCAGCAGGTCAGCCATCTGTGGTGCGAAATGGATGGCGGTGTTCCTAATATAAGCCCTCCTTGGCCCAGTTGAGAATACGGTTCCATTCTTTGGATGGGAAGCAAGTTCCGAGCTGATCAATCATCAACACCCTCCATCGTGACCCATCTGTTCGTCATTCCATTGTCTTCTTCTCGCAGGCAAAAGGCGTCAGGATTAATCCGGAGTCACCGCTTCCCGTCCACCGGCCATTCCCCCTCAACTCCGAACGGTGGGATCTCGCTCTCCGCCCGTGGATGTCCGCAAGACTCTGGCTGTGGTAAAGGACTTTGGCTCGTTAACCCGCTGGAGCCAAGTTGTATTCCAATGAAATAAATGTCTTTTCAATGAAATAAATGTATTTTCCATGAAATAAATGTCTTTCTTATGAAATAGGCTGAGCTGGGATCGAGGCTTGGAAGGCTGAGCTTGGAAGGCTGAGCTCACCTCCCCACAATAAAGCACAATAAATTACATACAAAAGCACAATACATGGTTTATGATCAAGAACTGGTGCTATATGCAGAGAGAGAGAGACTGCGCACCCACACCGTCGAGCGCCGCTTCCACCTGCCGCTGCGGCAAGCATTTCAAGAGCGCACGGGGACTGTGGGAGCACCAGTGGATACACACCGAGAGTAACCCTTTGTGTGCGCTGAGTGTGGCAAGGGTTTCACACGCATGTCCAGCCTGTGGCAGCACTGGCAGTGAGCGTCCCTTCCCCTGCCTGTCAATAGACAATAGGTGCAGGAGGCCATTCAGCCCTTCGAGCCATCGCTGCCATTCACTGTGAACCTGGCTGATCATCCACAATCAGTACCCCGTTCCTGCCCTCTCACCATATCCCATGACTCTGCTATTTTTAAAAGCTCTATCTAACTCTCTTTTGAAAGCATCCAGAGAAGTGGCGTCCACTGCCTTCTGAGGCAGATAATTCCACAGACTCACAACTCTGTGAAAATGTATTTCCCCATCTCCGTTCTAAATGGCTTACCCCTGATTCTTAAACTGTGGCTCCGGTTCTGGACGCCCCCAACATCGGGAACACGTTTCCAGCCTCTAGCGTGTCCAAATCCTTAATAATCTTACATGTTTCAATAAGATCATGTCTCATCTAATTAAAGTACAAGCCCAGCCTCTCCATTCTCTCAGCATATGACAGTCCCGCCATCCCGGGAGTTAATCTGTGTGAACCAACGCTGCACTCCCTCAATAGCAAGAATGTCCTTCCACAAATTTGGAGACCACAACTGCACACGATACTCCAGGTGTGGTCTCACTAGGGCCCTGTGCAACTGCAGAAGGACCTTTTTACTCCTATAGTCAACTCCTCTTGTTAAGAAGGCCAACAGGCCATTCGCTACATTCACTGCCTGTTGTACCTGCATGCTTACTTTCAGTGACTGATGATCCCGTTGTACTTCCCCTTTTCCCAACTTGACGCCATTTAGATAACAATGGCTACATCCACTGGCTCTCCCTTGTCCATTTTCCTAGTTACATCCTCAAAAAATTCCAGAAGGTTAGTCAAGCATGATTTCTCCTTCGTAAATGCATGCTGACTCAGACCGATCCTGCTGCTGGTATCCAAATGCGCCGCTATTACATCTTTTATAATTGACTCCAGCATCTTTCCCACCACCGATGTCAGGCTAACTAATCTATAATTCCCTGCTTTCTCTCCCGCCTTTCTTAAAAAGTGGGATAACATTAGCTATCCTCCAATCCACAGGAACTGATCCTGAATTTATAGAACATTGGAAAATGATTACCACCCCATTCGTGCTTTCTCCCCATATCCCTTGATTCAGTTAGCCCGAAGGGCTAGATCTAACTCTCTTAAAAATGTCCAGTGAATTGGCCTCCACTGCCTTCTGTGGCAAAGAATTCCACGGATTCACAACTCTGGGTGAAAAAGATTTTCTTCATCACAGTCCTAAATAGCCGAGCACTTATTCTCAAACTGTCGCCCCTGGTTTTGGACTCCCGCATCGAGAACATGTTTCCTGCATCTAGTCCTTCCAATCAACTTAAGAATGTTATTTGTTTTGTTAAGCTCCCCTCTCATCGTTCTAAATTCCAGTGACTACAAGCCCAGTTGACCCATTCTTTCATCATCTGTCAGTCCTGCCATCCTGGGAATTAACCTGGTGAACCTACATTGCATTCCCTCAATAGCAAGCATGTCCTTCCTCAAAATTGGAGACCAAAACTGCACACAATACTCCAGGTGTGGTCTCAGCAGGGCCCTGTACAACTGCAGAAAGACACCTTTGCTCATAGACTCAACTCCACTCATTATTAAGGTCAACAGGCATTAGCTTTCTTCACTGCCTGCTGTACTTTCAGTGACTGATTCAGAAGCATACCCAGGTCTGGTTGTACTGCCACTTTTCCAAACCTGACACCATTCAGATAATACAGTGCTGGAATATCAACTTACACTTCCTTATCTCTGTCTCCCTCTCCTGTGACTCTCAGTCTGAAGGTTCTTGCTCTCCAGCGATACTGCTTGTCCCGCTGAGTTACTCCAGCATTATGTGTCTGTCTGTGGAGAACATTTTTGGGGTCACGACTCTTCTTCAGACCTGAAATATCGCCTATCCACGTTGACCAGAGATGCTGCATGACCCGCTGAGTTACTCCAGCACTCTGAAACATCAACTATCCACGTTCTCCACAGATACTGCCTGACCCACTGAGTTACGCCAGCACTCTCAAACATCACCTATCTACGTTCTCCACAGATACTGCCTGACCCGCTGAGTTACACCAGCACTGCGGAATGTCACCTATCCACGTTCTCCACAGATGCTGCCTCCAGCACGTTGTGACTTTTTGTGTTTGAACCAGCATTTGCATTTCCTTGTGTCTGCCAAGGATAAGCACAAAGTGCTGGGAAAAAATATGGGCAATGTTTCAAATCGGCACACTTGGCTACTTGTCAAACATAGTTCGAGTTGAGAAATATCATTCTCTGATTTTAGTTAACTATCCAACAACCTACCTCCCTTTTATTGATAGCGGTATGAATATTGATTTCTCTAACTTCAAATAAACCTAACATCCCCTCTCTCTCCATGCCAACCCCATCCAAGTCATACCAGCTTCAAAGTCATCCTATTGAGTCTCATTGTCTGTAATTTGATTTCACCTAGCCCACAGCTAACAATGGCTTGTTTCCTTTAACCGCCATTTTTTGCATATCCTTAGCATCTGCTTTGTTTTTATTATTTTCTCACCTCACCCTTCCATATCTCTAGTCTCCCTCTTCCCTGACTCAATCTGAGGAATGGCCTCGACCCAAAACGTCACCCATTCCTTATCTCCAGTGATGCTGTCTGACTTGCTGACTTATTCCAGCTTTTTGTGTCTCTCCCCTTATTATCCCTTTCTCATCCCTGTGCCGACCTGAACGGGACCCGGTTCCCCCTTTTTCCCTTTCACCAATATCCCTTTCTCTGGCTTCACATTCTGCTCATCTTCTCTCACAGGCTTTCCTGCTCTTCCCATCTCTGGCCTTTGTCCGCCCATATGTCAATCACCCCGCTCCGCCTCACCTGTATCCATCTATTACTTAAAGATGGACACAAAATGATGGAGTAACTCAACAGGACATCCAGGCAGCACCTCTGGAGAGAAGGAATGAGTGACGTTTCAGGTCGAGACCCTTCTTCAGAGTGGTTAGGAATATGCGAAACGAGAGATATAGATGATGATGTGGAGAAGTAAAGAACAATGAATGAAATATATTCATAAAAGTGACGATGATAAAGGAAACGGGCCATAGTTAGCTGTTGCTTGGGTGAAAACGAGAAGCTAGTGCGGCTTGGTTGGGGGGTGGATAGAGAGAGAGGGAATGCCGGGGCTCCTGAAGTGAGAAAAATCAATATTCACCACAGGGATGTAAGCTGTTCAAGCGAAATATGAGATGCTGTTCCTCCAAGACCGAGGACAGAAAGGTCACTGTGGGAATGGGAAGGAGAATTAAAGTGTCCAGCAACCGAGAGATCAGGTTGGTTCAGGTGGGCTGAGTGAAGGTGTTCTATGAAACGATTGCCCAGTCTGCCATTGGTTTTGCCGATGTATAAGAGTCCACATCTTGAACAATGGATAGAGTAGATGAAGCTGGAGGAGGTGCAAGTGAGGCTTTGTTCCACCCTCACCTCCCTACCAGGTTCCTTCCCCAACTACAATCAAACTGAAGAAGGGTCCCGACCCGAAACCTCACCAATCCATGTACTTGCATTAAACATTATACCCAATATTTTTGAAATAACTTCAGAAGTTATTAATACAAAACTGGACCCAGACACAAAATTAATAATACTTGGAATATCAGAACAACGTTTAACACTCACAACAAACCAAAGACATTTCCTCGACTACAGTATAATAATCAGAAAAAAATTAATATTAAAATTTTGGAAAGGCCCTACAACCCCCACAATTAAAATGTGGATTGCGGAAATGTCGGAGACCCTATACTTAGAAAGAATTAGACTCGTCTTAATGGACAAAGAAGACCTTTTCGATAAAATCTGGGCTCCATTCATTAACTATCTGAAGGGATAGATTGGCACAGCACAAGGACCCAACTGAAACTTGAACTCAGGATCAGATGAAAAGCTATACTTTCTACGAACCTATCTCCATTGACGTATTACAGGTAACCCATTCCACCTCTTCCGTTTTTCTGTTTTTTTTTTATTTGTAACTTTCTGCCCTCTCTTTCTCTCTCTATAAAAAATAAAAACACTAGCAGAAGTAATTGATAATTGAAAATTTTAATAATGTATGACTGATGTGTATGAAAAGTCTTTTTACTATAATATGTAGCTATACTTTATAATATGTCTACTTCTAATAAAAATATTTAAAAAAAAACAAACAAAAAAAAACATTATACCCAATGTTATGTATCTGTACACTGTAGATGGCTTGATTGTACCCCCCTCCTCCCCACACCTTTCCCTGTCTCACACTCTAACAAGCTAAAAGTTTCTATCAGCAGAGATTAGCAATGTTCATCATTGAAGGCTGAAATGGCTTCAAATAGTGAAGATTGGTGAAGAATAGATCAAAAAAGCATGTTATGCACAGTGTATATAATAATTGCCCTTTTTCTTCTACAACATTAGTGACAGCTGCATTAGAAAAGGGTGAATGTGTTCACTAGGATTTTACCAGAATTGAATCAATGCATCTTTATTTTGTACAGTTAATCCATTATTTATCAGTCATACCTTGCAGTACAAATCGTCAGTCTCTTCAGAAAGGCAAGAGTGGGCATGTTGCTATAGAAACTCCTCAGAGGAAAGATCTTGTAGGAAAGGAAACATTTCCTAATCTAATCAAATCCATTAAACAAATAAAATACAACAGCGGCCAAACGATATTGCCAAGTGCAGGAACTATCTTTGAAGTAGTGGGGAGGTGTACGACTGCCCTACGGCTACAGTTATGCATGGAGGCGAGAATCATTTTTTATCATTTCTGGAAATGGTTGGCATTTTCTTTCATTATTGATAGTACAACATGAATTCTGAAGAATTCTGAAGAACACAGTGAGGTCAGGAAAACTTGCTTTATTTGTTACGTAAGGATCAAATGCGTCAAGACTTTAAAATGTCTACGTTTTGGGGCCAGTGGCAGCCAGCTGGTACTGCGAGCAGTCGGCTGTGTGCAGCTTGGCTCACTTTTGCATTTTCACTAGGGTACAGTATGAATGGGAAGATGTTGATTATCTGCTCCTCGATAGGGCCAAGGAGGGCTTATATTCGGAACACTTCTCCATCTGTTTCCCACCACGGATGGCTGACCTGCTGAGTTATACCAGCACTTTGGACAGGAAGGGAGAATAGACAAAAGTGCAAGAGTAGGCCATTCGGCCCTTCGAGCCAGCACCGCCATTCAATGTCATCATGGCTGATCATCCCCAATCAGTACACCATTCATGCCTTCTCCCCATATCCCCTGACTCTGCTATCTTTAAGTCATACCTAGCTCTCTCTTGAAAGTAGAGCACCGGCCTCCACCGCCTTCTGAGGCAGAGAATTCCACAGACTCACCACTCTCTGTGTGAAAAAGTGTTTCCTCATCTCCATTCTCGATGGAGAATGGGGTCTGGACCACTTTTTTGGACTGATGGAGTCAGGAGAGATAGCTGGAAAAAAAGGGATGGCGTCGGGACAGACTCCAGGACATGATTAGGTGGGGGAGGGGGGAAGTGTCTCCTTAATTTGGAGAATTCAATATTCATGTCATTGGGCTGTAAGCTATGAGGTGCTGTTCCTTCAGTTTGTGTGTCACCTCACTCTGGCAATGGAGGAGGCCCAGGACAGAAAGATCAGTGTGGGAGTGGGAAGGGGAGGTAAAATGGTTGGCAAACGGGAGATCCAGCAGGCCTTGGGGCACTGAGCGCATGTGTAAGGTGAAATACTGAAGTAACTCAGTGGGATATGTAGCTTCTCCAGAGAGAAGGAATGGGTGATGTTTCAAGTTGAGACCTTTATTCAGAAGCGATAGGTGGATATAGGTGAGGGAGACGAAAGAAACTGCAGATGCCAAAATCTTTTATCAAACACAATTTAGTTAGATGCACAGAATCTCTTGCCCAGTGTGTGGGAATCGAGGACCAGGGCACATGGGTTCAAGGTGAAGGGGCAAACATTTAATAGGAATCTGAGGGGTAACATTTTCACACAAAGGGTGCTGGGTGTATGGAACGAGCTGCTAGATGAGGTAGTTGAGGGTGGGACTATCCCAACATTTAAGAGACAGTTAGACAGGTACATGGATAGGACAGGTTTGGAGAGATATGGACCAAGCGCAGACAGGTGGGACAAGTGTAGCTGGGACATGTTGGTCAGTGTGGGTGAGTCGGACCGAAGGGCCTTTTTCCACACTGTATCACTATGACTATGAGAAAGTGCTGGAGTAACTCAGCAGGTCAGGCAGCATCTGTGGAGAAGATAGACACAAAGTGCTGGAGTAACACAGCGGGACAGGCAACATCTGCGGAGAGAAGGAATGGGTGACATTTTGTGCCGAGACCCTTCTTTGGTTTAGTTTAGTTTCGAGATGTTGTGCGGAAACAGGTCCTGTGGCCCACGGAGTCCGTGCCAAACAGTGATCGCCCCGTACACTAGCACTATCCAACGCACATTAGAGACAATTTAACAATCTTGCGGAAGCCGATTAATCTACAACCCTGAACGTCCTTGAAATATTGCAGGAAACCGGAGCACCCAGAGTAAAAACCCCCGGAGGTCAATAAACAATAGGTGCAAGAGTAGGACATTCGGCCCTTTGAGCCAGCACCGCTATTCACTGTGATTATGGATGATCATCCACATTCAGCACCCCGTTCCTGCCTTCTCACCATATAGACATTGAAACATAGAAAATTGGTGCAGAGTAGGCCATTCGGCCCTTCGAGCCTGCACTGCCATTCAATATGATCATGGCTGATCATCCAACTCAGTATCCTGTACCTGCCTTCTCTCCATACCCCCTGACCCCTTTAGCCCCAAGGGCCACATCTAACTCCCACTTAAATATAGCCAATGAACTGGCCTCAACCACCTTCTGTGGCAAAGAATTCCAGAGATTCACCACTCTGTGTGAAAAATGTTTTTCTCATCTCGGTCCTAAAATATTTCCCCCTTATCCTTAGACTGTGACCCCTTGTTCTAGACTTCTCCAACATCGGGAACAATCTTCCTGCATCTAGCCTGTCCAACCCCTTAAGAATTTTGTAAATTTCTATAAGATCCCCCCTCAATCTTCTAAATTGTAGCGAGTACAAGCCGAGTCTATCCAGTCTTTCTTCATATGGAAGTCCTGACATCCCAGGAATCAGTCTGGTGAACCTTCTCTGTACTCCCTCTATGGCAAGAATGTCCTTCCTCAGATTAGGAGACCAAAACTGTTTGCAATACCAGGTGTGGTCTCACCAAGACCCTGTACAACTGCAGTAGAACCTCCCTGCTCCTATACTCAAATCCTTTTGCTATATCTCCGGACTCCGCTATCTTTAAGAGCTCTATCTAACTCTCTTTTGAAAGCATCTAGAGAATTGGCCTCCACCACCTTCTGAGGCAGAGAATTGCACAGTATCACAACTCTCTTGGTGAAAACGTTTCTCCTCATCTTCGTTCTAAATTGTTTACCCCTTATTCTTAAACTGTGGCCCCTGGTTCTGGACTTCCCCAACATCGGGAACATGTTTCCTGCCTCTAGCATATCCAATACCTTAATAATCTTATATGTTTCATTAAGATTCCCTTTCATCCTTCTAAATTCCAGAGTGTACAAGCCCAGCCGCTCCATTCAATCAACTGATTCTCCATTCTATCATCAGTCTGAAGAATTGTCTCGACCCGAAACAATACCCATTCCTTCTCTCCAGCCATGCCGCCTGTCTCACAGAGTTACTCCAGCATTTTGGGTCTATCTTCGATTTCAGTTTCAGACATCTAGCAGTTCCATTAATAACTTTTCAAGTTCTGCCCTGCCCTGGTCTGACTTAGTGGTTCACTCTTGTACCTGCTAACTCTTGTCTATTTATTTTTTATGTCTTTATTTAGTTGATTTCCAGTTACTGATCGACATCTCACAGTTCCAGCAGTGTTTCTACTCTCCCCTATCCTCCCTCATCAGAGAGATTACCTGTCATTTACAAACCTTCCATATCTTGTCAACTCAACAGAAATCTCTCTCATCAGTCTTCCCTTGGTCTCCACGCTATTACAGACTTCTTTTCTGTCCTTACCCTTCACCGCCTTGCCTCAAGTTTAAACATGCCTGATTTAATTTTTTATTTTGGCTCTGAGGAAGGACATTTACCTGAAATATTAACGTTGTTTCTTTCATCACATATGCCGCCTGACTGACTGGCTGAGTATTTCCATCCATTTTCTCTGCAGCATGACATGTGGAATTACTATTGATACCAGAAGCTACTGCTTCCATTCTAAAGAAAGAACACCATAATGGTGGTACAGTGACACTGTTAATGTAGCTCTGCCTTCCATCTCCAGCGACCTGAGGCTCTATAAGATGCTGGGCAAGCGGCATTTGGAGTAATGTGAGGAAATGTGGGCCCCATATCTGAGGAAGGATGTGCTGGCTCTGCAGAGGGTCTGGAGAGGTTTATAGGAATGATCCCAAGAAAGTGTGGGTTAGCATATGACGAGAGTTTATGGGGAGGTCAAGGGGAGAACATACAAACTCCGCACAGACAGCACCCATAGTCAGCATCGAGCCCGGGTCTCTGGCGGTGAGGCAGCAACTATACCGCGGTGCTGCCCAGAATTATAATGGTTTCCTCTGCTATAAACACACCCATTATGTGCTAGTAATGTCCTGTTTGCCAGCTTGTTGACCCTCTTTGTTCCCCTCCTGCAGGGTTTAGAAGCCGTTGCTGTGAGTGGCCATTGAGGGCAGCCAGGGTGCCAGTGAGCTCTCCCCCTTCTCTGCTTAGTGTGCGGGCTGAGCTTTGATGGAGGACCACATGACGGGGCACAACAAGGAGAAGCATTATGAGTGTGACGAGTGTGGCAAGCCCTGGCAGAAGCTGAGCCAGCTGGAGGCCCACCGGCGGGTGCACACGGGAGAACGCCCCTTCGACTGCTCGGAGTGCAGCAAGTGCTTCAAGATGATGAAACACCTGAGGATCCACTGTCGGGTTCACACGGACAAGAAGCCCCATGGCTGCTCCACCTGTGGCAAGAGCTTTGCCGACTCGTTGGGGCTGCAGCTGCACCAGCGCGTGCACAGCAGTGAGCGGCCGTTTACCTGCTCCAACTGTGGCAAACGCTACAAGTCGTCGTCAAACCTGAAGAACCACAGGCGCATGCACACCAGGGGAGAAGCCCTACGCCTACAGCGACTGCGGCATGGATTTCACCCGCTCCACCCATCTGCTGTCCACCAGCAGGTGCACTCTGGCGAGAGGCCCTTTGGCTGCTCCGACTGCAGCAAGTACTTCAAGACGACAGAAGATCTGAAGATCCATTGGCGAGTGTATACGGGCGAGAAGCCATATGGCTGCTCCATCTGCGGCAAGAGCTTTGCCAGGTCAACGGAGCTACGACAGCAACGGCGGGTGCATAGTGATGAGCGGCCCTTCACCTGCTCCGACTGCGGCAAGGCTTCACCAGCGCACCCACACCGGCGAGCGCCCCTTCAACTGCGCCCAGTGCGGAAGGGCTTCACCCGCTCCACCAAGCTGCTGTCCCACCAGCGGGCTCACGCCGGCGACTGTCCATTCCCCAGCCCGGTATGTGGAGAGCGCTTTGCCATGGCCTCCCATGTCCTGTCTCACCAGCGCACGCACATCAGTGGCCAGCCCTCCAACTGCCCGTACTGCGGTGAGTTGTTTGACAGCTCGCGGGGGTTGCAGCAGCACAGCAGCTGCTCCCACTGCGGCAAGGGTTTCAAGAGAGCACGGGGCAGCGGGAGAACCAGCGGATACACACCAGAGAGAGACCCTTTGAGTGCGCTGAGTGTGGCAATGGTTTCACCCACATGTCCAGCCTGTGGCAGCACCGGCGTGTCCACAGCGATGAGCGTCCCTTCCCCTGCCCATCCTGTTGTAAGGGCTTCACCCGCCTTGACCACCTGCTGAAGCACGGGCGAGTCCACACTGGCCAGCGACCCTTCAGCTGCCAGGCCAGTAAAAGTCTAGAAAAAGTGCCATTCACTGAGATTTCACTCAGTTTTTTTTGTCCCATTGTCCCATCAGATCTGTACTAGCCCAGGAGGAGTGCCTTCATCCCATCAGTAAGTATTCCCCCTGTAAGTATTAAACCTCACCCCAGTACTTTTCTCCCCCCCCCCCTTCATTGGCTCCTTGTGACATCGACGCCAGGATAGACTTTCCTCCTTCATTGCTGTGATCTGTAGAAAAATATGAAAGTGTCTAAAATTGATTCTCCACCCTTTCCCCATTCTCTCTCATGAATCTCTAACCTGTTTTGGGCATACTTTCTGAGTTTATGAGCTGCCAGCCCACCAGCCCTGAGTGACTGAGCTGCCAGCCCTGTGTGACTGAGCTGCCAGCCCAAGAATCCATTCGGCCACAATGTCCATACTAGCCCTCTGGAAACCAGTCGTCCACAACACCATACTAGTGCTCCAGAAAGCCTCTCCCACTGGCCACCAATATTGGAATTGGTGGAGTGGTGGAATATTGCGTTGGGGAACCAGCCCTCCTGTGTGAGCATGGGACCTAATGGATCCCACATAGTCTAGTACTTATTAAAACTCTGATCTTGTACGTGTGTATATATGTGTGTGTATATGTGGTTGCATTTATATCATTGCAAAAGCACTACGCGGTAACGACTAATCTCCATCTCCAGCTCTAGCTCTAACTCCAGATCCACCTCCAGTCCATCTCCGGCTCTAGCTCCAGCTCCATCTCCAGCTCCAGCTCCATCTCCACCTCCAGCTCCAGCTCCAGCTCCACCCCCATCTCCACCTCCATCTCCACCTCCATCACCATCTCCAGCTCCACCTCCATCTCCATCCAGATCCAGCACCAGCTTCATCTCCATCTCCAGCTCCATCTCCATTTCCATCTCCAGCTCCATCTCCATCTTTCCAGCTCCACTCCATTCCAGCTCCATCTCCATCTCTAGCTCCAGCTCCATCTACAGTCTAGCTCCAGCTCCATCTCCAGCTCCATGTCCAGCTCCATCTCCATCTCCAGCTCATCTCCGGCTCAAGAGATCACCACTGAACATTTTATCCTTTATTTCTTGACTTATCACTGATTAAATTTTAAGCACATCAAAAGATTGAATTTAAAACAACCACCAACTGATGACGTCACAATGGCACGGCTAGCAGTGAACAGCTTCACTGAAGATTTCATGCGATATTTCACGTTATTCGCGATTAAAGTTTTTAAAATGCCAACTTTTATTATTATTTAAATATTTTCATTAGAGGCAAACATATTATGGTAAAGTATAGTTACATATTATAGTAAAAAAACTTTTCATATACATCAGTCATACATTATTAACATTTTCAATTGTCGATTAATTCTGCTTGTAATGTTTTTTTATATAGATAGAAAGAGAGAGAAAGAGAAAAAAAAGAATTACAAATATCGAAAAAGAGAAAAGTGGAATGAATTACTTATAATACTGAGTATAGAAGCTGGGATGTAATGTTAAAATTGTACAAGGCATTGGTGAGACCAAATCTGGAGTATGGTGTACAATTTTGGTCGCCCAATTATAGGAAGGATGTCAACAAAATAGAGAGAGTACAGAAGAGATTTACTAGAATGTTTCCTGGGTTTCAACAACTAAGTTACAGAGATATGTTGAATAAGTTAGGTCTTTATTCTCTGGAGCGCAGAAGGTTAAGGGGGGACTTGATAGAGGTCTTTAAAATGATGAGAGGGATAGACAGAGTTGATGTGGACAAGCTTTTCCTTTGAGAATAGGGAAGATTCAAACAAGAGGACATGACTTCAGAATTAAGGGACAGAAGTTTAGGGGTAACATGAGGGGGAACTTCTTTACTCAGAGAGTGGTAGCGGTGTGGAATGAGATTCCAGTGGAAGTGGTGGAGGCAGGTTCGTTGGTATCATTTAAAAATAAATTGGATAGGCATATGGATGAGAAGGGAATGGATGGTTATGGTATGAGTGCAGGCAGGTGGGACTAAGGGATAAAAAGTTGTTCGGCACGGACTTGTAGGGCCGAGATGGCCTGTTTCCATGCTGTAATTGTTATATGGTTATATGGTTATACATCATTGGAGATAAGTTCGTAGATTATAAAGTATAACTTTTCATCTAATCCTGAGTTCAAGCTTCAGTTGGTTTTCGTGTCGGGCCAATCCATCCCTTCAAATAATTAATGAATGGAGCCCATATTTTACAAAAAGTTTTTGTTTGTCCATTAAGACGTCTAATTCTTTCTAGATGCAAGGTCTCCGACATTTCCACAATCCACATTTTAATTGTGGGGGTTATAGGGCCTTTCCAAAATTTTAATATTAATTTTTTCCCAGTTATTATACTGTAGTCGAGGAAGTTTCTTTGGCTTTGGCAGAGGGAGATGGAGAGTGGGAGGAGAAAGGGATGGGGGAGGGAGAGAGAGGGATGGGGAGGGGGAGAGAGGTGTGGGGGAGGGGAGTGAGGGATGGGGAGGGAGGGGAGGAGGGAGATGGGGTAGGGGAGGGAGGGTTAAGAGTGTGGAGGGTGGAGTAGAGGGGTGGGGGAAGGGGGTGGGAAGAGAGGGAAAGGGGTGGGGGAGGGAAGGGGGCGGGGTGGGGGAGAGAGGGAAGGGGGTGGGGGAGGGAAGGGGAGAGAGGGAAGGGGGTGGGGGAGAGAGGGATGTGGGTGGGAGGAGGAGGGGAGGAGAGGGAGAGGGAGAGAGGGATGGGGAGGGGAAGAGAGGGATGGGGAGGGGGAGAGAGGTGTGTGGGAGAGGGGAGGGATGGGTAGGGGAGAGAGGTGTAAGAGTGTGGAGGGAGGGGGAGAGGGGTGGGGGGAGAGGGGAAATAGTGGGGGAGGGAGTGGAAGGGGGAGGGGTAGGGACAGTCCATCTGTTCCCCATTCCCTTTCACCCCCAATCCTCTTTCTCTATTCCCACACACGTGATGATGCGCTTCGACACAGGCTGCGGGGTGGGGGCTGGGGCTGGTGCTGGGGCTGCTGCAAAGGCATATGTAAATGGATCCATTCTGATCGGACATTTGTGAGCATTGGGCATTGTGACATCACACGATAGAACATTCACCAACATTCTATTGGTGAGAAGCAGTTTTCTTTTGAAATTTTTTTTGGGGGGGAGAAGGATTTTATTTAAAAAAGTGCAGATAAACATGATGAAATTTAATCAGGAGTTGATACCTAGAATGAAAAGTGAAATCTCAACCAAAATGGAAAAATCTCGGCGATTCTCTGCATCTGGTGTTGGCGTAGCAACGAATCAAAGGCTGGCAGCCACAA
>JAWMAR010000141.1:4726176-4786511 GCA_036785375.1 Leucoraja ocellata
ATAGCGGGAGTGGAAGAGTGGGGAGGGAGGGAGGGGTAGAGGGGTAGCGGGAGTGGTGGAAGTGGGACAGGGGGAGTGGTGGAAGAGGGACTGAGGGGTAGGGGAAACATAGAAACATAGAAACATAGAAATTAGGTGCAGGAGTAGGCCATTCGGCCCTTCGAGCCTGCACCGCAATTCAATATGATCATGGCTGATCATCAACTCACTATCCCGTACCTGCCTTCTTTCCATACCCTCTGATCCCCATGGCCACAAGGGCCACATCTAGGGGTGAGGGAGAGAGGGAAGGCGGTGGGGTAGAGAGGAAGCGGGTGGGGGAGAGAAGGATGGGGTGGGAGGAGGAGGGGTGAAAGGAGAGGGGGTAAGAGTGTGGAGGGAGGGGGAGAGGTGTGGGGGAGAGGGGAGATAGTGGGGAGGGAGAGTGGAAGGGGGAGGTGGAGGGCCAGAGGGATGGGGAGCGAGGTATGGGGAGGGGGAAAGAGGGATGGGGAGGGGGAGAGCAGTGTGCGACAGGGGAGGGAGGGGTGTGGAGGGAGGGTAGGAGGGAGATGGAGTAGGGGAGGGAGGGGTAAGAGTGTGGTGGGAGGGGGAGAGGGGTGGGGGAAGGGGGTGGGGGCGAGAGGGAAAGGGGTGGTGGAGGGAGGGGGATGGGATGCGGGGGTTGGGGGAGAGGGGGAAGGGGGTGGGGGAGCGAGGGATGTGGGTGGGAGGAGGAGGGGAGGAGAGGGAGAGGGGTGAGGAGGAGGATGGACAGGGGTGAGGAGGCGGAGAGAGGGATGGGGAGGGGAGAGACAGGGATGGAGGAGGTGGAGAGAGGTGTGGGGGATGGGGGAGGGATGGGGTAGGGGAGGGAGGGGTAAGAGTGTGGAGGGAGGGGGGAGAGGTGTGGGGGAGAGACAGGAGATAGTGGGGAGGGAGAGTTGGAGGGGCAGGTGGAGGGACAGTCCATCTGTTCCCCATTCCCTTTCAACCCCAATCCTTTCTCTATTCCGGCACACATGATGACGCGCTTCGACACAGGCTGCGGGGGTGGGGGGAGGGGCTGGGGCTGCTACAAAGGCATATGTAAATAGATCCTTTCCGATTGGACATCTGTGAGCATTGGGCATTGTGACATCACACGATGGAACGTTCACCAACATTCTATGGGTGAGCAGCTGTTTTTTTTTTAAATTTGGATTGGGGGGGGGGGGGGGGGGAGGGAAGGATTTTATTAAAAATGTGTGCATAAACACAAAAAAATTTAATCAGGATTGGATACTTGCAATGAAAAGTGAAATCTCTACCGAAATGGCAATAATCGGGGCGTTTCTGCGTCGTGTTGGCGTAGCAACAAATCAAAGGCTGGCAGCCACAAAGTCAGGCAGAAGGCCGGCAGCCACAGACTTTTATATTATAACTAGACCAAGTGCAGACCCGTTGGATCTGTATCCCCAATGGCGTTTGCGGGGGGAGGGGGCTGCAGCATCACACTCACATTAACCACCCCCCAAACACACAGGTGAGGGGAGGGGGGGTGAGAAGAGGAGAGGGAGGGGAGAGGAGGATGAGGACATGGGACAGATTTGGGAGGGAAAGGAGAGCGGGGTAGGGGATGAGAGAGGGGGATGGGGGGAGAGATGTGGGGGAGGGGGTGGGGATGGGGAGGGAGGGGAGGGGAGGAGGGAGGTAGGGGGAGAGGGGTGGGGGGAGAGAGGGGAAAGAGTGGGGAGGGATAATGGAGGAGGAAGGGGAGAGGTGGAAGAGTGGGGAGGGAGGAGGAGAGGGGTAGAGGGAGTGATGGAAGAGGAACAGAGGTGTAGGAGGAAGAGGGCAGGTGGAGAGAGGGAAGGGGGTGGGGTAGAGAGGGAAGGGGGTTGGAGAAGGAGAGGGGTGAGGAAAGGGAAACAGAAAGATAAAAATTAAGTGCAGGAGTAGGCCATTCGGCCCTTCGAGCCTGCACCACCATTCAATATGATCGTGGCTGATCATCCAACTCAGTATCCTGTACCTGCCTTCTCTCCATACCCCCTGATCCCTTTAGCCACAAAGGCCACATCTAACTCCCTCTTAAATATAACCAATGAATTGGCCTCAACTACCTTCTGTGGCAGAGAATTCCAGAGATTCACCACTCTCTGTGTGAAAAATGGTTTTCTCATCTCTGTCCTAAAGGATTTCCCCCTTATCTTTAAACTGTGACCCCTTGTTCTGGACTTCCCCAACATCTGGAACAATCTTCCTGCATCTAGCTTGTCCAACCACTTAAGATTTTTGTACGTTTCTATAAGATCCGCCCTCAATCTTCTAAATTCTAGCGTGTAGAAGCCGAGTCTGGGCTGCTTCTATGGGTGAGATGCCAGTTTTTTTTTTGGAATATTGGGGGGGGGGGGGGGGAGAAGGATTTGATTAAAAATGTGTACATAAAGAGAGGGTGAAACCAGGGACAAGATACAATGATGGTGGAGACAGACTATTCCGCAGCAGAAGAGGAAATTTAATTGGAGTAATTTAAAATAAAATAAGGGTTTTAATGGAGCCAGTGGAGAATTATCATTTTGTTTGTTTGGGATTAAGTAATTTTATACCTTAATTTCCAAAATGTTTTCTGTGGAGCTTTATTCAAATTTCTCACTAGTGATAGTTAAGGAATTTATCATTGGATAAATATGTATATGGAATTCAAGATGATTGAAGAGGAGCTGGACAATGTACAGGTACCCCAGTTAAAAATCCCTTGTACGTGGTGACGATTAACTGAATATTAATCTGTTTGCCATTTACCTAGAATTAAATGAAAAAAGGAAAATTTTTATGTTATTCCGTGTGTTGAAGCATTGTGGGAAACAATTTTTTTTTTTACACAGTTATGTACATTGTAGATTTTTAATCTGGGCTCAACTGTATGAAGGAGTGCTTCCCTACATTTCACTGCTCACTACATTCCGTGTAGAACACCTTTCTGAATGGTAAATTACATGGTATAGATGTGAGCCTGCAGGAAAATTCAATCATAAAATAGTTGTGGTAGAATGGAGCTGTCGGCAATGGCACATTAAAAGTATAATGCATGCTAAAATTATTTAGAGAATCATTCTGTTCATAAACAGGCCCTTTAGCCCAACTTGCCCACACTGGCCAACAAGCCCCATCTACACTAGTCTTACCTGTCTAGAGTCATAAAGCAAAATATTTAATCTAGAATTTGAATGGTGACTATTTTACTGACCAATAGAAATTCCTTGGCTGTAATTGACACTAAAGTTATTCCTACCCAGATTGTACCTTCTCAGCAGCAGCTGCTGGAGCTCAATGGTATAGCGGTTGACTTGGAAGAGGAGAACGAACAGTTACACCTGAAAGTGAACTGGCTACAACACGTCGAGGCACAAAATGGTGTGTGTATAGTATGACTTTAATTGGGTAAGAAGGAACTGGGGATGCTGGTTTACACCGAAGATAGACACAAATTGCAGGTCAGGCAGCATCTCTGGAGAAAAGAATAGGTGATGTTTCGGATCAAGACCATCAGGGAGTCAGGGAGGGGGGAATTAGAGGTATGGGGAGGTACAGAACAAAGTAGTGCCTGCATCGATGACTCGGGGAGGGTGGAGCTGACAATGGTCCATTGTTGGCTGGGGATGAGGTGATAATGAAGGAATACAAATGGTGAAATTAGCAAGAGGACTCGAGTGGGGGAGAGACAGACAGAGAGAGAGAGAGAGAGAGAGAGAGAGAATGGAAGGGTATTTGGTTAGAGATCCTTCAATCTCTTGTGTAAGAAGGAACTGCAGTTGCTGGTTTAAACCGAAGATAGACACACAAAGCTGGAATAACTCAGTGTGACAGGCAGCATCTCTGGAGAGAAAGAATGGGTGACGTTTCGGGTCATGAACCTTCTTCTTTCTCATTATTTAAATGGTGATATGTGTTTTCTTAGAGAGGATCTTCAAGCAAAATTGGAACACTATGAAGAGCAACACCAGAACATGCAAGCAGATTTAGAACAAGCTACCAAGGGACAAACTTCCCAGGTTGGGAGAATTTGTGCTGCATTTAATTCCTCCATGTATAATCTTAATTCCAAGTGTGCACATTCTGCACAGATTCAACAGTCTCAAGTATCCTGCTAATTAATATTACATTGTATTTCATGTTGCTTATTCAGATAACTTTTAAATGGATCATTTAAGTAAGTTTTTATTTTGCTCTTGTCTATCATCATCCTTACTTTTTGGCTTGATTCTTGCATCTGAGGGGTGCTATTTGCTTCCACACCAGATGGTTTCTGTATGCATTACCATACACCTTGGACATGGAGAATGTCTACTGAATTAGCTCGTGTGGTTGGGGAAGCAACAGTATTTCCAGACTTTTTAATCTAGTTTGGGTAATTTTACCTATTAATATTATACGGTCATAAGGAATAGGAGTAGAATTAGGTCATTCGGCCCATCAAGTCTACCCCACCATTCAATCATGCCTGATCAATTACTCCCTCCTAACCCCATTCTCCTGCCTTCTCCCCTAACCTCTGACACCTGTACTAATCAAGAATCTATCTATGCCTGAAAAATATCCACTGACTTGGCCTCTACAGCCATCTGTGGCAAAGAATTCCACAGATTCACCACCTTCTGGCTAAAGAAATGTCACCTCATCTCCTTCCTAAAAGAACATCCTTTAATTCTGCGTGCGACAATGGCAAAACAGTTATAATGGGTGACTTCAATCTACATATAGATTGGGTGAATCAAATTGGCAGGGGTGCTGAGGAAGAGGAGTTCTTGGAATGTATGCGGGATAGTTATCTAAATCAACATGTAGAGGAACCAACGAGAGAGCAGGCTATTTTAGACTGGGTATTGAGTAATGAGGAAGGGTTAGTTAGCAATCTTGTTGTACGTGCCCCCTTGGGCAAGAGTGACCATAATATGGTTGAGTTCTTCATTAGGATGGAGAGTGACATTGTTAATTCAGAAACAATGGTTCTGAACTTAAAGAAAGGTAACTTAGAGGGTATGAGACGTGAATTGGCCAAGATTGACTGGCAATTAATTCTAAAAGGGTTGACGGTGGATATGCAATGGAAGACATTTAAAGGCTGCATTGATGAACTACAAAAATTGTTCATACCAGTTTGGCAAAAGAATAAATCAGGGAAGGTAGTACATCCATGGATAACAAGGGAAATCAGGGATAGTATCAAAGCGAAGGATGATGCGTACAAATTAGCCAGAAAAAGCAGCATACCGGAGGACTGGGAGAAATTCAAAGACCAGCAGAGGAGGACAAAGGGCATAAATAGGAAAGGGAAAATAGATTATGAAAGAAAACTGGCAGGGAACATAAAAACTGACTGCAAAAGTTTTTATAGATATGTGAAAAGAAAGAGATTAGTTAAAACAAATGTAGGTCCCTTGCAGTCAGAAACAGGTGAGTTGATCATGGGGAACAAGGATATGGCGGACCAATTGAATAACTACTTTGGTTCCGTCTTCACTAAGGAAGACATAAATAATTTGCCGGAAATAGCAGGGGACCGCGGGTCAAAGGAGTTGGAGGAATTGAGTGAAATCCAGGTTAGCCGGGAAGTGGTGTTGGGTAAATTGAATGGATTAAAGGCCGATAAATCCCCAGGGCCAGATAGGCTGCATCCCAGAGTACTTAAGGAAGTAGCTCCAGAAATAGTGGATGCATTAGTAATAATCTTTCAAAACTCTTTAGATTCTGGAGTAGTTCCTGAAGATTGGCGGGTAGCAAACGTAACCACACTTTTTAAGAAGGGAGGGAGAGAGAAAATGGGGAATTACAGACCAGTTAATCTAACATCGGTAGTGGGGAAACTGCTAGAGTCAGTTATTAAAGATGGGATAGCAGCACATTTGGAAAGTGGTGAAATCATTGGACAAAGTCAGCATGGATTGACGAAAGGTAAATCATGCCTGATGAATCTTATAGAATTTTTCGAGGATGTAACTAGTAGCGTGGATAGGGGAGAACCAGTGGATGTGGTGTATCTGGACTTCCAGAAGGCTTTCGACAAGGTCCCACATAAGAGATTAGTATACAAACTTAAAGCACATGGCATTTGGGGTTCAGTATTGATGTGGATAGAGAACTGGCTGGCAAACAGGAAGCAAAGAGTAGGAGTAAACGGGTCCTTTTCACAATGGCAGGCAGTGACTAGTGGGGTACCGCAAGGCTCAGTGCTGGGACCCCAGCTATTTACAATATATATTAATGATCTGGATGAGGGAATTGAAGGCAATATCTCCAAGTTTGCGGATGACACCAAGCTGGGGGGCAGTGTTAGCTGTGAGGAGGATGCTAGGAGACTGCAAGGTGACTTGGATAGGCTGGGTGAGTGGGCAAATGTTTGGCAGATGCAGTATAATGTGGATAAATGTGAGGTTATCCATTTTGGTGGCAAAAACGGGAAAGCAGACTATTATCTAAATGGTGGCCGATTGGTAAAGGGGGAGATGCAGACCTGGGTGTCATGGTACACCAGTCATTGAAGGTAGGCATGCAGGTGCAGCAGGCAGTAAAGAAAGCGAATGGCATGTTAGCTTTCATTGCAAAAGGATTTGAGTATAGGAGCAGGGAGGTTCTACTGCAGTTGTACAGGGTCTTGGTGAGACCACACCTGGAGTATTGCGTACAGTTTTGTTCTCCAAATCTGAGGAAGGACATTATTGCCATAGAGGGAGTGCAGAGACGGTTCACCAGACTGATTCCTGGGATGTCAGGACTGTCTTATGAAGAAAGGCTGGATAGACTTGGTTTATACTCTCTAGAATTTAGGAGATTGAGAGGGGATCTTATAGAAACTTACAAAATTCTTAAGGGGTTGGACAGGCTAGATGCAGGAAGATTGTTCCCGATGTTAGGGAAGTCCAGGACAAGGGGTCACAGCTTAAGGATAAGGGGGAAATCCTTTAAAACCAAGATGAGAAGAACTTTTCTCACGCAGAGAGTGGTGAATCTCTGGAACTCTCTGCCACAGAGGGTAGTTGAGGCCAGTTCATTGTCTATATTTAAGAGGGAGTTTGATGTGGCCCTTGTGGCTAAGGGGATCAGGGGGTATGGAGAGTAGGCAAGTACGGGATACTGAGTTGGATGATCAGCCATGATCATATTGAATGGCGGTGCAGGCTCGAAGGGCCGAATGGCCTACTCCTGCACCTAATTTCTATGTTTCTATGTTTCTGATTATCCAGAACTCTAAACATTTATTGGCAAGACTGATTTCTGAGGTTAGGGCGTGTCCTATGCTTGAGCCTATATTCTCCAGATTATAGAAGAGTGTAAAGTGAAAGGAAGGAGCGGGTGTGGAGAAAGGTGTGTTTGACTGATAGGCTGAGAGGATATTTTTCCTAATGGGAGAGTCAAGACCTAAAGGGCGTAGCCTGAGGATAAGGTGCTGCAATAGACAATAGGTACAGGAGTTGGCCATTCAGCCCTTCCATCCAGCACTGCCATTCAATGTGACCATGTTTGATCATCCCCAATCAGTACCCCGTTCCTGCCTTCTCCCTATATCCCCTGACTCCGCTATCTTTAAGAACTCTTTCTAGCTCGCTTCTGAAAGTATCCAGGGAACCGGCCACCAGCTCCCTCTGAGGCAGAGAATTCCACAGACTTACAACTCTCTGTGTGAAAAACTGTTTCCTCGTCCCCGTTCTAAATGGCTTACCCCTTATTCTTAAACTGTGGCCCCTGGTTCTAGACTCCCCCAACATCGGGAACATGTTTCCTGCCTCTAGTGTGTCCCAACCGTTAATAATCTTATATGTTTCAATAAGTGCCGCTCTCATTCTTCTAAACTCCAGAGTGTACAACCTAGCCGCTCCATTCTCTCAGCATATGACAATCCCGCCATCCCGGGAATTAACCTTGTAAACCTACGCTACACTTCCTCAATAGCAAGAATGGACTTCCTCAAATTAGGGGACCAAAACTGTACACAGTTCTCCAGGTGTGGTCTCACTAGGGCCCTAAACAAATGCAGAAATAACTCTTTGCTCCTCTACTCAACTATTCTTGTTGTGAAGGCAAACATGACATTTGCTTTCTTCACTGCCTGCTGTACTTGCATGCTTACTTTCATTGACTGATGAGCAAGGACCCCTGGATCCTGTTGTACTTTCCCTTTTCCCAACTTGACACACTTAGATAATAATCTGTCTTCCTGTTTTTTCTACCAAAGTAGATAACCTCACATTTATCCACATTAAACTGCATCTGCCATGCATCTGTCAACTCAGCCAAACTGTCCAAGTCACCCTGCATTCTCATAGCATCCTCCTTACAATTCACACTGCCACCCAGCTTTGTGTTATCTGCAAATTTGCTAATGTTACTTTGAATCCCTTCATCTAAATAATTGATGTATATTGTAAATAGCTGCACAGAGCCTTGCAGTACCCCATTAGTCACTGCCTGCCATTCTGAAAGGGTAACGTTAATCCCTACTCTTTGTTACCTGTCTGCCAACCAATTTTCTATCCATGTCAACACTCTAGCCCCAATACCATGTGCCCTAATTTTGCCCACTAATCGCCTATCGAATTTGACCCTATCTAATGGTTTCTGAAAGTCCAGGTACACTACATCTACTGGCTCTTCCTTGTCCATTTTCCTAGTTACATCCTCAAAAAATTCCTGAAGATTAGTCAAGCATGATTTCCCTTTCGTAAATCCATGCTAACTTGGACCGATCCTGTTACTGCTATCCAAATATGCTGCTATTTCATCTTTGACTCCAGCATCTTCCCCACCATCAATGTCAGGTTAACTGGTCTATAATACCCTGTGTTCTCTCCCGCCTTTCTTATAAAATGGGATAACATTAGCTACCCTCTAATGATTCCCAACCTGGGGCCATATGGCAAATTTCAGGGGGGGCCACAGAAAAAGTTTGGGATTTAGGGGGCCACAGGTTCAATGAAGGGGGCCACAGAGCTACCAAAGTTGCCTCCTAAATTTCAGTTCTAATAAATTCAAATCTATGTAGTTGAAATATTTTTGATGTTTGTGGAATAGAATAAAAGAGAATATATGTGCAATTAATACACACTGATATTTTTATGGAAGGTATTATAATATTGAAGTACTTTTTTCCGCTAATAATGTCAGGGGGGAGGGGGCCACAGAAAAATTAAAAGATCCCAAGGGGACCATGAGCTAAAACAGGTTGGGAACCACTACTCTAATCCACAGGAACTGATCCTGAATCTATAGAACATGGAAAATTAACACCAATGTGTCCATGATTTCTCGAGCCACTTTCCTAAGTACCCCCCTGGGATGCAGACCATCAGGCCCTGGGGATTCATCAGCCTTCAGTCCCATCAGTCCACCCAACACCATTTCCAGCCTAATGTGAATTTTCTTCCGTTCCTCCGTCACCACAGATCCTCTGGCCACTAGTACATCAGGAAGATTGTTTGTGTCCTCCTCAGTGAAGACGGATCCAAAGTACTTGACATTTCTCCTCTGAGGATTGAGAATCTTTTGAATTCTTTACCCTCCGGAGCTGTAGGTGGAGAACCATTCAGTATATTCAAGGATTAGCCAGCTAGAATTTTACACCGCAGGCAAATTGAGGATTATGGGGATTAGGTAAATGTTTAGTCAATAGTCAATAGTCAATTTAATTGTCATTTGGACCACTTGAGGTCCAAACGAAATGCCGTTTCTGCAGCCATACATTACAAACAAATAGACCCCAGACACAACATAATTTACATTTTACATAAACATCCATCACATTGCTGTGATGGAAGGCCAAAAAAAACTTATCTCTCCACTGCACTTTCCCCCCCCCCCGATGTCAGAGTCAAAGTCAAAGCCCCCGGCTGGCGATGGCGATTGTCCCGCGGCCATTAAAGCCATGCCGGGTGGTGCAAGATTGCACACCGGGTCCTGGTGTTAGAGCCCCCGGCGTGCCCTCGCAGAGTCCCGCGGCCATTCCAAGCCGCGCGGGGCGGTGATGTTAGGCCCCGCTCCAGGAGCTCTTCGACCCCGCAACTCGGGCGGGAGAAGTCGCCGTTGCAGGAGCCCTGAAAAGCGGTCTCCCTCCAGGGACCCGAGGGCTCCCGGTGCCGCATCCGCAGACCCGCAATAGCAGCCTCCTAATCTCCGGAGATCGGGACGCAGCAGCAGCAGCAGCAGCAGCGCTCCACCACCGCTCCACCCGCTCCGGACTCGGCCAGCTCCACGACGGTGACGGTGAGTCATCGGCACCAGAGTCCCCGGCTTGGGGACTCTAATCAGCCATGATCACGTGATAGAACGAATAAGGCTCAAGGGCTGATTTTATGTAACAAAGGTTTCCAATTATCCAATTCTGTAACTTGCAATTCCAATGACGTAACAATATGTCTTGAAGGTGTACATTAAAAGGAACAAGTCAGTGCTTCATTGCCCATAGGTCAATTTATCTTAAATACAATTAAAATAATTTTACATATCTGAAAATCACTGAAATCATAATTTCCAGCAGAGAATAAAAAAGGGTAAACTATCTTTTACAAACTATATTTTTCACCATGAAGTTCACTTTTTAATGCTGATCACGCCTCTGGTCATCTTGCTGAATAACTCTCAGCTACAAATCAGCTTGCTATTTTGTGAATCAAATATGTCCGGGAGGCAAACATAGAGAATCATTACTCTTGATATCATGTCTCAGCGTTTCTGTTTCTTATGGCATCTAGCATCTAATTGGCCAGTTAGATGAGTGGATGATGTTGCTTTGTGTGTAATGTGTTTGTAGACAAGTGAATCTGAATCTGCAGAGGAACTGCACAGCCGCCTGATGAAGTGGCGAGAAACGGTTTATAAGCCAACACCGAGCCATGACATCGATGAGAGGAGTGTCATGGAATTAAGGATGAGGCAACTTGAGGAAGAAAGAGAAGGTAAATTGTGGTGCTCTCTGATTCTCACTTGGAACAAATCATGCAGTCTACTTTGTTTTAATTTAAAATATTGAAGAAGTGAATGACTTGATTAGTGATCTTGATGACTTGAAAGTCGAGTGCACCTCTATTTAGGGATCTGTTTGTTGTCCATATTTCAGTCAAGACAAAGGCTACTGTCGACTTTTTAAAGCTGGAATTCTAACGTTTTTACTTTCAGCATCAAAATCCATGCTGACAATAGTTTTGTCCAGTTTTATTTACATTGGTAATTACAAAGGTAGCACACTTACCTTTTTGTCCAAATAACCATATAACCATATAACAATTACAGCACGGAAACAGGCCATCTCGGCTCTACAAGTTCGTGCCGAACAACTTTTTTTCCCTTAGTCCCACCTGCCTGCACTCATACCATAACCCTCCATTCCCTTCTCATCCATATGCCTATCCAATTTATTTTTAAATGATACCAACGAACCTGCCTCCACCACTTTCACAGGAAGCTCATTCCACACCGCTACCACTCTCTGAGTAAAGAAGTTCCCCCTCATGTTACCCCTAAATTTCTGTCCCTTAATTCTGAAGCCATGTCCACTAGGAAGTGATCTTGATGACTTAAAAGTCGTGTGCACCTCTATTTAGGGATCTGTTTGTTGTCCATATTTCAGTCAAGTCAAAGGCCACAAGAAATGGCCACTACACAGGCTTCACTCATGGATTTATTCATGGATTTGCAGGTTCTCCTGAAGAAATACTGAAATAATATTAATACATAAATCAGCATTGGTATTAGTTGTCTCTGGAATACCAGTGATGTAAATTTAGCTTTGTTCCTGCAAGCTTTTAAAATGTGAAGCCAGCCAGCCAGCCAGCTGCAAGGTGTTTTAGCCCAGTCAGACACTAACACCTTAACTTGGGGAAGCCACAAGGTAGTGATGGCCACTAGGGTCCAATCAGTCCATATTGTGTCTGTGTTCATGCTGTCTTTCTGAATGACGTGTCTTCCTGTGGCACAAAACTGATTGAGGATAACTGGTTCTTTCCTGGCTGCTCTGATCCAGATTTGATCTCAGAAGTGCAGGAGCTGGAGGAGGAATGGGGTAACTTCAGAGACGAGGACAGGATCAAGGATGGACAAAGCAGACCACAGCTGGCCAAAAGCTTATGGTACAGTATGTGCTCAGTCTGACACTTTCAGTTTAAACTTTGATATTTGTGGAAATTTAATGCTTCAGTTCACTCACCATTTTACGCTGTTATTAATTTTAAGCTTTGCCAAAGTTGAATAAAATAGTTTTCTGTTTGGAGGGGGGAGGGGGAGGGGGAGGCAGCAAAGTGGCACAGTGGTAGAGTTGCTGCCTTACAGCACCAGACACCCGGGTTCGATCCTCACCACTGGTGCTGTCTGTACCGAGTTTGCACGTTCTCCCCGTGACCATGTGGGTTTTCTCCGGATGCTACTGTTTCTTCCAACACTCCAAAGGCGTACAGGTTTGCAGGTTAATTGGCTTGGGTAAAAATTGTAAATTGTCCCTTGTGTGCAGGATACAATACAATACAATACCATTTATTGTCATTTGAGCCTCAGTGAGGTTCAAACGAAATTCCGTTTCAACAGCCATACAAACAAAGACAATTTCCTACAGACATACATACAATTTAATTCACACAAACATCCACCACAGTGAACCCACTGTGATGGAAGGCAAAGTCGTTTTCTCTCCCCTGTTTTCCATTTCTCTCCTGATGTCCAAGCCCCAGGCGGGTGATGCTAAGTCCCACGGCCATTTTAGGCCATGCTGTGCGATTTACGGCCCCGCTCCCGGTCTAAAAGTCACAATGTTGGAGCCCCCGGCGGGCACTGGAATGTCCCACGGCCATGAAGCCGTGCCGGGCGATGTATGTTCCCGCTCCGGGTCGTTCCAACCCCGCGACACGGGCTGGAGAAGTCGTGCAACCCCACGATGGTGAGTAGTCCCCAGCTCCGCAGTCTCCCGAGCCCCCGGGTCGTTCAGGTTGGAGGCCGCTCCACGGTGCTAGGCCCCAACGACAACGGAGACCCGACAGGTCGTTTTCCCCCCGCTCCCCACATATACACATTTAAAACCAGTATTAAAAAAACACCAACACTACATTTAACTAGACAAAAAAAATAAAAAAAATAAGGTAGTGTCCGGGGTGATCGCTGGTCGGCCTGGACTCATTGGGCCGAAGGGCCTGTTTCCCTGCTGCATCTCGAAAGAGAATTTACCCCATTATATATAAACATTTGAACAGTTCAAATTAAAGATCAGTTTTGGACATGATGGGCAAAATGACGGCTTCTGGGGTTGTGACAAAATTACTCAGAAGGAGAAGGAACTACTTGAGATTTTAGATCAACTGAAAACAATTCATCAAAAAGAAATATTGAGATATCAGGATAAACTGGACTTGCTGGAACGGAACAAAGACAGAGTGGATGCATCAACGTTGGAAATTGAGAGGCATTTCCCAGCAGCCGAAGCTAATGTTGAGCAGTAAGGATGCAGAGTTCTCAAAGCTTGTCTCATCAAAAGACAGTGACATTTCTGACTATCTAGTGGAAATCCAGCAGCAACATAGAAAGCAAATAGATGACTACAAAAAGAATTTGAGGATTCTCCAACAAGATAACCAGAAAGGAGCCAGAGCCATTAAAGAGCTGGAGGTCCAACTTGTTAAGGTTAGGAAGAAAAAGACAAAGCTGTTAGCCAGACGGGTGCTTTCACAAAATCGATGGCCTCCTTGCAAGATGACCGAGACCGCATGTTCTCAGAATACACGGAGCTGGAACAATAGCATCTCGACATGCATTGCCAGAAACATCGCATCATTCAGAAGAGTGCAGCTGAAAACAATGAACTGAAGCAAGAGATCGGAAATGTTCTCAACCAGATGGATGATCTTAATTCTGACAACGCGCTGTTAAAAGCACAGTTGGTTCAGTACACGGGGGAGCTAAACCAGGTCCTGTCATTGAAGGATAATCAGTTGAAGCAAAAGCAACAACAGCAAATTAAGAATCTTGAGAATGAGAAATCTATCTTCAAAGAGCAATGGAAAGCTGCACAAGGACCCCTTAAACAAAGCAATGAAAGCCTAAAATCCTTGCAAGAAGAAAATCTGCACATTTTGGAACAGCTTACAGAGCTCAAGGCTATTGGTTTCCAAAAGGAAGAGGATAAAAATGAAACAAATGAGAGGCAATTAATTCAAGAGCTTCACCAACAACTTAAAACTAAAACTCTGGAATGCGAAGAACTCAAAAAAGAAAACTAATATTAGAAGAGCTGACTTAAAAGAATTGAAAATATATGAACTGAATTTGAAAATTTGGCTCAAGTAAAGGCGGGAGTGAAAATGTCTGAAAGTGCTGATGGAATAGCGCAGGAGAAACTTGAAGAATATTTGGTGGGATTGTCAGTGATGAAACAAAGACTTTTGGTTGTTATTAACGAGAACAAGGAAGTAGCTACTCGGGCAGAATCTTTTGAGAAAATGTTGCTGGCAGTACAGAGGGACAGAGAGAGATGCCTGGAGGATATTCGGAAACTTCAAGTAAGGCAAAAATGATCTTGAGGTAGAAATTAATGTTTTTTAAGCACAAATCTTAGAAGGGACTTTTTAAAAGAGCACTTTCATTTACTAATGACATGCACGGAAACAAGCCCTTGCATCAATTAATAAATTGAGCAGGATATTAAATCTCAAGGTACTAAATATGAAGCCATGACATTGCTCATTGGTGGGACTTGTTCCTCAGGATGCATATGATGAATAAATATTTGTGTTTTTATATTTTAATTTAAAAGATTCCAAGATGGACACAGCAAAGATATGTTGTAATCATGTTTTGCATTCATGTGTGTATAAAGATTGAGCACTATTTTCATTTTGCAGGAAAAGGAAGAACTGGAAACCCTTCAGCAATCAAAACAGCAGGAGTGCAGAGAGCAAGATCCGTCCTCCTGCAAGAATGAATTGGCTGAGCTAAGGTTTGGTTCTACTTGGACTGGGATATCAGTTGCATTTCTATTGTGCCATACAATCAAACGGGAATATCCCTTGATGCTTTGGCCAGTTAACTATGTTTGAAGTATTGATGATGGTAGCAAACACGGCAGTCAATTTTCGTAGGGCGGTGTCGTAGAGCCACAAATTATTCAACTCCTCACCGAAGGAGGATCCGTCTGGTTAAAGGAGGACATTCTGTTGCGAATGGCTGGACGGCTTCCTTTAGTTTGTTTTAGATTAGTTTAGTTTAGAGAGAATCTAAATCCAAGATGACTATCAACACGCATTTGGGATTGTTTCAGTTCAATAGGCTCCCATTTAGCATATCATCAGCCCCAGGGATTTTTCAAGGGTTTATGAGACAAATTCTAGAGGGAATTGAAGGTGTGGTGTGTTACTTGGATGACATCCTCATCTCAGCCCCTGGCAGGCAGGCACATGATGAAAGGTTGGAAGTGGTACTCAAACACCTTGAGACACACAGTGTAAGAATGGCGGCACAAAAGTGTGAGTTCTTTCAGAACTCGGTAGATTACTTGGGTCATAAGATAGACAAGGATGGTCTACGCCCCACCAAGGGTAGAGTTAATGCGATCAAGAAAGTGCCCACTCCCAGAAACAGGCCCTTCGTCCTACTGAGTTTGCGCCGACCAGCAATCATCCCTTATACTAGCGCAATCCTACACACGAGGGACATATTACAATTTTACCCAAGCCAAATAGCCTACAAACCCTCACGTCTTTGGGATGTGGGAGGAAACCAGAATACCTGGAGGAAACCTACATAGCCACAGGGAGAAGATGCAAACGCCACACAAACAGCACCTACAGTCAACAAACTTAAAGCACACGGCATTGGGGGTTCAGTATTGATGTGGATAGAGAATTGACTGACAAACAGGAAGCAAAGAGTAGGAGTAAATGGGTCCTTTTCACAATGGCAGGCAGTGACTAGTGGGGTACCGCAAGGCTCAGTGCTGGGACCCCAGCTACTTGCAATATATATTAATGATCTGGATGAGGGAATTGAAGGCAATATCTCCAAGTTTGCGGATGACACTAAGCTGGGGGGCAGTGTTAGCTGTGAGGAGGATGCTAGGAGACTGCAAGGTGACTTGGATAGGCTGGGTGAGTGGGAAAATGTTTGGCAGATGCAGTATAATGTGGATAAATGTAGGCGGCGCGGCTCTGGCCAGCAGCGGCCTCTGCAGCCTGTCCGCGTTTTTATTATTTTTTGTCTGTGTTTCTGTGTAGTTTTTGTTATTTTATGTTGGGGTGTGTGTGTGGGGGGGTGGGGGTGGGGTGGGAGGGGGGGGGAAACTTTTTGAATCTCTCCCTGCACTGAGACCCGACCTTTTTCTCGTCGGGTCTCAGTCGTCGTTGAGGCCGTAACGAGGAGCGGCCTCCAACAGGAAGAGACCGGGGACTCAGGTGTCGACTCACCTCACCGTCGCGGAGCTGGCCGGGTCCGGAGCGATGGAGGAGCGCTGCTGCTGCTGATGCTGTTGCTGCTGCTGCTGCTGCTGCTGCCGGAGAGTCGGAGGCTCTCTACAGGTCTGTGGACGACGGCGCCGAGCCCACGGCTCCCTGGAGGGAGACCGCTTTTCGGGGCTTCTGCGGCGGCGACTTCTCCCGCCCGAGTTGTGGGGTCGAAGAGCTCCTGGAGCGGGGCCTAGCACCGCTGCCCCGCGCGGCTGGAATGGCCGCGGACTCTGCGAGTGCACACCGGGGGCACCAACACCAAGACCCGGTGTGCGACCTCGCACCACCCGGCGTGGCTTTAATGGCCGCGGGACAATCGCCATCGCCAGCCGGGGGCTATGACTTTGACTCTGACATCGGGGGGGGGGGGGGGGAGAGTGCAGTGGAGAGATACGTTTATTTGGCCTCCATCACAGTTATGTGATGGATGTTTATGTTAAATGTAATTATGTTGTGTCTGGGGTCTATTTGTGTGTTATGTATGGCTGCAGAAACGGCATTTCGTTTGGACCTCCAGGGGTCCAAATGACAAATAAATTGATTCTGAATTGATTCTGATTCTGATAAATGTGAGGTTATCCATTTTGGTGGCAAAAACGGGAAAGCAGACTATTATCTAAATGGTGGCCGTTTGGGAAAGGGGGAGATGCAGCGAGACCTGGGTGTCATGGTACACCAGTCATTGAAGGTAGGCATGCAGGTGCAGCAGGCAGTAAAGAAAACAAATGGTATGTTAGCTTTCATTGCAAAATGATTTGAGTATAGGAGCAGGCAGGTTCTACTGCAGTTGTACAGGGTCTTGGTGAGACCACACCAGGAGTATTGCGTAACGTTTTGGTCTCCAAATCTGAGGAAGGACATTATTGCCATAGAGGGAGTGCAGAGAAGATTCACCAGACTGATTCCTGGTATGTCAGGACTGTCTTATGAAAAAAGACTGGATAGACTTGGTTTATACTCTCTAGAATTTAGGAGATTGAGAGGGGATCTTATAGAAACTTACAAAATTCTTAAGGGGTTGGACAGGCTAGATGCAGGAAGATTGTTCCCGATGTTGGGGAAGTCCAGGACAAGGGGTCACAGCTTAAGGATAAGGGGGAAATCCTTTAATACCGAGATGAGAAGAACTTTTTTCACACAGAGAGTGGTGAATCTCTGGAACTCTCTGCCACAGAGGGTAGTTGAGGCCAGTTAATTGGCTATATTTAAGAGGGAGTTAGATGTGGCCCTTGTGGCTAAGGGGATCAGAGGGTATGGAGAGAAGGCAGGTACGGGATACTGAGTTGGATGATCAGCCATGATCATATTGAATGGCGGTGCAGGCTCGAAGGGCCGAATGGCCTACTCCTGCACCTAATTTCTATGTTTCTATGTATGATTGAATCTTGGTCTAAGTCAGTAATTCTGCCCCCACTGTTACTTGATAGAATCTGAAGAACCATGTGTACACAATGTGGATGGAATTAGAGAATTCTGCTTGTAGTAACACTGAACAATTTAGCCACTTAATGCTCCCACCTTTCCTCTTTGACATGCGCCTTTGAATTGTTTTAAAAAATTTACATTATTATTGAGTCTTTTTTACCACTTTTTAAGGAAATATAACCTAGGTCATAATTTGCTGAGTAAAAAATAATTTCTCCTCCTCGTCCCCTGGCATTTTTGCTAGTTTCTATACCCTTGCTTCCTCCAATTCAAGAAATGGTCTTTCCTATACTGCTCCATCAAGCCGCTTGTAGAGGAATCCACTGACTGCAGAAAGCAGCTGCTTCAAAGTCCTTGGAGAAGATTCCTTGAAAGCCGTGTGTTCTTCCCAGCCCTGGGTATCGATGACATTTCATTGAGAAGGTGGGGTTACTGTGTTATCGTTTATGCTGCTGTTTTCTTTCCAGGCATGGACCTCTTCTTGTCAGACCAGCACCCAGGGAGCAAACTAATAAATAGGATACATAGTAAATCGGTTTGGAGTGGGTGATTCAGACAGATCACACAGAAAACCTGGCCTTGTTTCTTTGTCCAGCCTTGAGGTCTGCACGTGGTGCCCCTCTCCTCACCCAGCAACTCCTCCTCTCCTGGGAGACATGAGGTGTTTGAGTTACTCTCATGTCGCACTCACGCAAATCGGTTTTCAAATGCATATCTCTAATCTCTCTGTTTCTGTGATGACAGAGCGCAGTGAATACAAGCCAAGGTGTAAGCCAAATCTCAAAATAAATGTAATAAATGTGGTTATCTCATCTTAACCAAGAGAAGATCTGAAATGTAGAAGACACCTTTCTAGAATACAGAGAGCAGGAAAAATAGCTGATGAAGGTTCATCTTTCCCCACCTTCATCATGCTGTATAGTGTAAGAATGGATACGTCACCCATCACCAAGGAATCCAAGACTAACCATGGAAGCACACTCACTTTCTGATTGACTGTGACAGAGGATTGTTTAGAATCGAGACCTCCTGTCCAACAGTTCACCAAGGAATCTACATTGCTTGTTTGCTCATAGAATAGTGCATTCATTTGGACCATAGTATTGAAGCTGCTGCCACCCATATGCACATTATAATGCAGATCCTTGTAACATGATCAATAAGTACAAATCTTCACATCTGTACCTTGGTATTTTACAAATTAGTTTAATCCTGAAAGAACTAATTAGTTGCGATTCATAAGAGATAGGATAAGAATTAAGCCATTTGGCCCATCAAGTCAACTCCTTGATTCAATCATGGTTGATCTACCTCTCCTTCCTATCCCCATTCTCCTGCCTTCGCCCCATAACCTCTGACACCTGTATGAGGTTAGATTAGCTATTGACCTCTGTTTCTGTTTTGCAGGTGAAGAGTCGAGTGAATTTCTTCAAGCGCTTCTTTACTGCTCGAAAATGAAGACTTCCCAGACCAGGTCATGTGACTTGGTCTTGGCGTACTTTGCGGCACCACATTTGTTTGTTTTCATGTGCCTGGAGAGACGTTTGTAGACGCACTACAGATGGGAGTGACACCAATGTATTATCCAAGCTGTTAATGAGTGAACACTGATCACAGGTGTATAAATGAATATTGTTAATGTATGAAATGTGTTGTGCAAATCGTTTATGGTTCAGTCACATTGTAAACTGGGCTGAAAGTTGTGATTTTTGCTATCAAAATACAAAGATACTCTGCTTTAGATGTCTGTTCCCAACTGGTTCACCAAGCTGCTAGTGTGTTGAAACCGGAGCCACAGAGGGTGGCTGTGTGACGGGATAATATGACAGGCGTTGAGGTCCCAGTTGCTGTGAGTCCTGGGCGAGGTGGTGCAAAGGATGTTTGGCATCCGATGGGGCCTTGCACACCAGCCTGTGGGTGAAGTACTCTCTGTGAAGCTTTTTGGGTGTGATGCATGTGAGCACTGGCAGAAGATCTGTCTGAGCAGGACGTAGGCAGCCGGTGATGATCCGCATGGTGTCGTTGAGGATTGGTTCTAGCTTGCTAGTATGAGCACTGTGGCATCATGCTAGGGCGGCATACTCAGCGGCAAGAGCACTGGGTCAGAGAGTAGATGTCCAGGCGCCCCATGAAGATCCAGCCAAATAACGTAGGAGGTTGTTCCTCACCGAGACTTTAGCACAGAGAGCTTCAAGGTGTTGCTTGTAGGTCAGCTGCCGATGTAGTTTCAACCCAAGGTATGTAGGAAATAGGTTAAAGGGTAGTGGTGACCCATTGAGGGTGACGGTTATCTGGCGTTGAGCTTCCTTGTTATTCAGGTGAAAGGCCGTTTTGGTGGTTTTTGCCACACAAAGTTCTTAAGGCAGGTCTTAAGGCAGCCCGTGAAAAGTTCCATATCCACTGAAAGCACATCCTCCATGAATGACCAACTACTGTCTGAATGTAGTAGGGCTAGGTCATCTCCGTATACATATTGGCGCAAGGTCGTGAGTGGCAGATCACTGATAAAGAGATTGAAGAGCAGGGGAGCCAGTACCGAGCCTTGGGGGACTCCGTTTCTTAGGAGCTGCAGTCGGCTAGATTGTCCGTCGCTGGTCTTGAGTACAAAACTGCAGTTGGCCAGGATGTTGGCAAGGAACCGCACTAAATGGCAGTCAGGAATGGTGTGGAGGAGCTTCAAGATCAGGCCCTGGTGCTACTCTGTATCGTAGGCAGCGGTGAGGTCCACCAGTGTGAAGCCCGACTTGCCAACCTTTTCTAAACTGTCTTTGACGTTGTTGGTCAGCTTGACTATTTGGTGGGTAGTGCAGCATCCCGTACAAAAGCTTGTACAGGACACAGAGGAGTGAGATGGGTCGATGGTTCCTTGTGTTGTACACACGCTTGTTTGGTTTTGGTAGCACAATGATGGTGGCTTTTCCGCCAGATCTACGGAATGGACTGACCAATGAGAAAAGAGGAGTAGAACTGCGACCTGGCATTTAGGACTGCAGTGTTTCAGGAATTCTGGGGGATGTTATCAGGACCCTGGGCTTTTCCGCATTTCAATTGAGTGATGACAGGAGAGAGTTCTGCAGAGGAAAAGGCTGCTGACAGGAGCCCATCAGCGCCTGGAGCATTCCAAAGATTAGTGGTTTCCTGTTTGACAGAACGAGTATGATTCTTGTCCACGTCTTTGAAGCAGCCGTTGGCCAGGAGCTGGTGGGCGATGGAGTTGGCCGTGACAGGGCAAAGCTTTGGGCGGGTATTTTGACCAGTGAGGCAATTGAAGATCTTCCATGCCACCCTCCTGGAGTGTGTGGTCGATTCCTTGGACTGTCTCTTCCCACCGCTCTGCGCTTCTTGTCAAGGCGGATGGTCAGTTCCGTAGCCTTGGAGGCAGTCTCTTCACCAGGTTCAGCGTCCAGGAATGCGTCGTAGCATGCGTCACACTTCATCCCATGTGGGGATGTACCGGCAATGATAGCCTTTGTGGGTCTGTAGCAGATGTTCAATGATGGTGGTCTTGGCCTTGGTGAGGTTTTCTGCATTCAGCTGCAGCACGGTGATGCCATCCGGTTCGACATCTGTAGATGCCCCGCCCTAAAAAGGGAGCACGCTCCCGGTTGGCGCCGAGCTGCGGCGACTGAGGTTGCATTAGGGCAGCTATTTTTTTTATTTTTCGTCTAGTTGAATGTAGTTGTTTGTGTTTTTAATAGTGTTTTTAACTGTGTATATGTGGGGGGCGAGGGGGGCAGGGGGAAACTTAAAAAAAAATCTCTTCCCTGCATGGGAGACCCGACCTTTTTCCTGTCGGGTCTCCATTGTTGTTGGGTCCTAGCACCGTGGAGCGGCCTCCAGCTGGAACGACCTGGGGGCTCCAGTTATGGAGCCTGCGGAGCTGCAGACTTACCATCGTGGGGCTGGCCGGCCTCGGAGCATGGGGAGCCGGTGGTGGCTCACTGCTGCGGCCCGACTCTGGAGTTCGGAGGCTCCAGCAAAGCAGCTTCTGTGGACTGTAGGGATATCGGGAGCTCGCGGGTCCAGGTGGAGACTGCTTTCCGGATCTCCCGCAACGCAACTTCTCCAGCCCGTGTCGCGGGGTTGGAATGACTCGGAGCAGGGCCGTACATCGCCGGCGCGGCTTAATGGCTGCGTGACATTCCAGCGCCCGCCGGGGCTCCAACTTTGTGACATTTAGACCGGGAGCGGGGCCATACATCACCCGGTGCGACCTAAATGGCCATGGGATTTACCATCCCCCGCCTGGGGCTTCGACATCGGGAGAAAAATGGAGAACAGGGGAGAGAAAATACTTTGCCTTCTATCACAGTGAGGAGGAGGTTCACTGAGATAGATGTTTCTGTAAATTGAATTGTGTGTATGTCTGTAGGAAATTGTTTTTGTTTGTATGGCTGTGGAAACAGAGTTTCGTTTGAGCCTCACTGAGGTTCAAATGACATGTAATAAATATTGTAATGTATTGTATTGCAAGCTGTTGTTGTTCGTTGTTATTTCTGCTGCTGTCTTTGTTTGTTGTCGTTTGCCTGACTGAGGTCAGTTGACAGGACTCACCACGGGGAAGTCAACAACATGAGCCCCATGTGTTATATAAAATGGTTATATACGTTTATACAGGACGAAATCCGGCTTGTTCAGCGGGTAGTTGGGGGTCGACGATTGGATCGAGCCCGGCCAGGAGAAGCCGTTCGAGAAGCTTGTATGGGACACAGAGGAGTGAGATGGGCCGATGGTTCCTTGTGTCGTTCCACACGCTTGTATTGGTGTTGGTAGCACAATGACGGTGGCTTTCCGCCAGATCTTCGGAATGGAACAACCAATGAGGCTAGAGGAGTAGAACTATTGGAGCCAGACCTGGCATTGTTTCTGGAATTCTGGGGGATGTTATCAGGACCCTGGGCTTTTCTGCATTTCAATTGAGTGATGACAGGAGAGAGTTCTGCAGAGGAAACGGCTGCTGACAGGAGCCCATCAGCGCCTGGAGTTTTCCAAAGATTAGTGGTTTCCTGTTTGACAGAACAAGTATGATTCTTGTCCACATCTTTGAAGTGACCATTGGCCAGGAGCTGGTGGGCGATGAAGATGGCCATGCAGGGCAAAGCTTTGGCGGGTATTTCGACCAGTGAGGCGATTGAAGGTCTTCCATGCCACCCTACTGGAGTGTGTGCGTCGATTCCTTGGATTGTCTCTTCCCACCGCTCTCTGCGCTTCTTGTCGAGGCAGTTTGTCAGTTCCGTAGCCTTGGAAGCAGCCTCTTCACCAGGTTCAGCGTCCAGGAATGTGTCGTAGCATGCGTCACACTCTACGTCCCATGTGGGGATGTACCGGCAATGATAGCCGCGAGGAATGGAACTCTTCGCTGCCCTGATGACGATTTTCCAGAAGGCTGAGTTGGCTTTGTCCAGATTGGTGGAGGTGGGGGTAGGAAGGCTGTCGATCCAGAAGTCCACCAGACTTGTGAACTGGTCCCACCCGGCCTTGCGGAAATTCCACCTCTTCGCAGGTTCGGCTGGGACCGGCTCGATGAGGTTGTCCGGGATAATCAGAGATGGGTGATGTTGTGATTTTGGGAAGTGATCCAGGATGATACGGTGTGGGGATGGTCCATTCAGGTTTTCAAAATCCACGTCAGGGTTGGTAGAGGTGTTCCACCTGCCAGAGGGGAAGCTGTCCGGTTGTTTTGGGTCGTACAGGAGTTGAACGACAGGAGCTGTGGCCCAGTCTTCTAGTGCAGCTCCATCTCAGTTAGTTGAACAGTAGCCCCAGGTGGTGCTGTGGCAGTTAACGTCTCCGGTGTAGATGCAGGGTGAACCAAAGGTGGGGATGGAGTCTCTGTGGAGCTTGGTAGAAGGTGGCTTGTATACATTAATGACCGTGACACCTTCGACTTGCGTTACCACCCATTCCACGTCGGAGTCAGGAGGGGACACTGCAACCTCTGTCCATTTTGCTGTGTTCCTTACAAAAGTGGCAATCCCGTGGGTGTCGCTCTTGGTGCAGGCGGCCAGGGTATAACCAGGGATCTTCAGATGGGAGCGATCACTTTTGTGAGTCTCTTGGAGCAGGATTGCAATGACTTAGTGGGTCTGTAGCAGATGTTCAATGATGGTGGTCTTGGCCTTGGTGAGGTTTTCCGCATTCAGCTGCAGCAGGGTGATGCCATCGGTTCGATATCTGTAGGTTCCTGCCCTAAAAAGGGCGCACGCTCCTGGTTGGCGCCGAGCTGCGGCGACGGAGCTCAGTTGACAGTGTTCACCACGTAGAGGTCGACAACATGAGCTCCATGTGTTATATAAAACAGTTATATTAAAGCTCAAAATGCAACATTAGGTATATTTTTGTGGTGTTAAGCAATGTAATTTACTCTGCTCCTTGGGAGTTAGGATGTCAGAGCGAGATTATATTGAGAGATTATATTTCTGCTTGGAAATGCATTTGTACATTTAAAGTGGTGCTGCAGATTTAAGGAAAACACTGAGTACATTAGAATATAATTTATCTATTACTGTCATCTTAGTTATGTTGCCATTAGGGTACAATTTAGAACTGCACTTTTGGAAATTATTTTGTTTGACAAAGTTTTTATTAAAAGTTAAAATGGATCACATTCCTTTTGACTTTCATCACCTGCATTTATATTTGAGTGACATTCGCAACCAAAAGATGGCCTGAAATTATGTTTACTTGTGCCATAATGTCACTGCCATAATGTCTCTAGCATAGTGGCTACCAATGGTATTTAGCTGCACCTTGACCTACTGCACTTCTATGGTAGCACAAGTATGTTGGCCACTAGCATTAAGGATGTTACACCCCAGCCACCCCGCCCCTCTCCCATCAGGCAAGAGGTATAGAAGTTTGTTAACACACACCTCCAGTTTGAGAGACAGTTTCTTTCCAGCTGTTATCAGGCAACTGAACCATCCTACCAACAATTAGAGAGCTGTCCTGAGATACTATCTACCTCATTGGAGATTCTTGGACTATCTTTAATTGGACCTTATCTTGCACTAAAGATTATTCACATTATTCCCTTTAACATGCATCTGTACACTGTTGATGGCTCGATTGTAATCATGTATTGTCTTTCCGCTGACGAGTTTGCACGCAACAAAAGCTTTACACATGACCAAAACTAAACTAACTAACTGGTGCTCAGTTGGAAGTTGACTCTCCACAATGGATGTTATCTTGGTACAGATAAGTTTCAAGCAAGTTGTGGGCATTGCACTTTATTTCAGTCTTTTAATTATTATCCTGCTAAGTTATTAAATATATGGTTTAGCTGGCAAGGCATTGATTACATAGAGCAAAGAACACTACAGCACAGGACCTGGCTCTTCAGCCCACCGTCTGTGCCAAACATGATGTCAAGACATATCCTTATCTACCTGCACATAATTCATATCCCTCCAATCACCGTAGAACCAAATTCTCATCTACAAGTCTCTTAAATGGCACAATTGTATTGGCCTGCACCCCCAGCAAGCTCTAGGGGCTCCCACGCATCTCCTTTAAACTTTACCCCTATCACCTTAAAGATGGCAGAGATAGGTCAGCCATGATTGAATGGCGGAGTAGACTTGATGGACTGAATGGCCTAATTCTACTCCTATCACATGACCTGAAAGCTAAGAATTCTCTTATTTAACATTTTCACCCAGGGAAGTAGGTTTGGACTCTCTACCTCATTTATGTCTCTCACATAATTGTATTTACTTCTAACCAGTCACCCCGCATCCTCTGACTTTCCAGAGAAAACACTCTGTGTCCAACCTTTCCCTGTAGCTAGTACCCTCTGTAGATGGTTTATGCATGCAACCTATAATGTAGCTACCTCATCACCATTAACACGCCCCATCATATCAGTATAACTATGATATCCTCCCCTTGCTTCCTCCCATTTTGGTCCTGGTATGCCTGTAGGCTGGATGCAGCCAGTGCTGGGACGTGTGTACTATGTGCTTTAATAAACGCTTTAGTAAAGGTTACAGTGTGTCAGACTAAGCACCTTTACATGGTGTCAGCTAGTTAAACCCTCGCCTCCCGTTTACCGGTTTTCTTTTCATTGCTACCCTGTTTTCCCTGTTTGGTCTTCCCTTGAAATGGCATCCTCGTGCCGAAAACCATCTCCCCTTGTCTTTGATGCTGACATTGCGGAGCGATGGGCTACTTTTGTGATGGATTACACCCACTTCGTTAACATTGTGCAGAGGAATGACCCAGCCGCGGTCAGAGCCTCCCTCCTGCTTAACCTGGCCGGTCCTGACGCCATGAAGAGAGCTCAGGCTTTCGTCTACGATCCAGCAGTCCTGGATGACAATGGCCAGCCCGTCGAGTCAGCTGAATCTGCCGATGACCCGGTATGTCTTTTGCGCAAGTTTGCCGAGATTTGCGACCTGCCCTCCAACCGCATATTGGAGTGGGCACGGTTTTTCTCACGGAAGCAACAGCTGGATGAACCTGTTGAGTGTTTCATCGCTGACCTGTGCTACCTTGCTCAGCGGTGCCGTTTTGAGACTATGCGCGACCAGCTCACCAGGGACATTCTCGTTACTGGCATGTTAGACCAGAAATTGCGTGCTGATTTGCTGCAGCGGCCTAACCTGACCCTGACTCAGGCAATGCATGCGTGCCGCATCGCCGAAGTGGTAACTCCTACACATAGACTGAGGGGATCTGACAGCCGAGCCGTACATCTGACTGGCGTTGCAGGCCCTCGTCGTATGCAGGACAACTTTCGCCCTCCAACGCGGCCCGCTCGTACATCTCGGGACCCGCGGTCTCAAAAATGTCCTAATTGTAACTATGTCCACCCCGTGCAGTCCCAGTGCCCGGCTCTTCGAAAATCCTGCAATTTCTGCAGAAAAATGAACCACTTTTCAGCTGCCTGCCGGTCCCGTGGGAATGTGCCATCAGTTCCAAGGCGAATCCTAAACAACCTTCAGCAAGTTGATAGTGAGATGGATTCTCAGTCCTCTGTCGCAACTTCCCCCGACTCTGAGCTCGGCTATTCCATGGGAGAGGCAAGCGTTTACACAGTCCTTCACAGCCGATCTCGCCTCCCCGATCCTTCTGTGCTCATTACGGTGAACAACGTCATTCTCTGCTAAGTTGGATACGGGTGCAAAGGTCAACGTAATGTCAACATCGCTTTTCCGCCAGATAAGGAATAATGAGCTGTTGACTGCTGATCGCTCTGTTTTGCGTGCCTATGGGGGAGAGGAGCTAACACCTGTGGGGAGGGTGACCTTCCACTGTGTGCTGCAGAAATCATCCCGTGACCTGTCGTTCTTTATTCTGGATTGCGACTGTGTTACTTTACTGAGCAACCAGGCCTGCCAGGATCTCGGTCTGGTATCTTTCGACCGCACGGTCCACGAGGTACAAGCAGTGATGGATCCACTATCTGAGTATCCGGACCTTTTCGATGACAAGCTGGGAAAGCTGCCGCTGGTGTGGAAAATTGTAACTGACCCCTCCGTGGTGCCTGTGATCCGCCCGCCACACAGAGTGTCGTTCACCATGAAGGGCAAGGTAGAGGCTATGCTGAAGGATATGGTTGACATGGGAGTGCTGGAGCCTGTCAGTGAGCCCACCGAGTGGGTCTCCACCATGGTCGCCACGATGAAAAAAGGAAAAAACGAGAACGTGTGCATCAACCCCAAGGACTTGAACTTGGCGATCAAGCGGCCCCACTACCCAATGCGGACCGTTGAAGATGTCGCTGCCCAGGTCGGACAAGCCACGGTGTTTTCCGTCCTCGATGCCAGGAGTTCATTTTGGCAAATACCCCTGGACAAACGCTCCTCGGACTTGACTACATTCGGTACACCCTTCGGCAGGTTTAAATTCTTGCGGATGCCGTTCGGCATCAACTCCGCTTGTGAGGTATTCCAGCAGTCTACGGAGCAATTGTTTGCAGGTCTGCCCTGTGCGATTATTGTGGACGACATTCTGGTCTACGGCAGGGATGGGGCTGAGCATGACCGCCACCTCCGAAGAATTCTGGACCGCGCACGGCAGATCAATCTCAAGCTGAACCCGTCAAAATGCCGGTTCCGGGTACCTGAGGTCCCGTATGTTGGCCACATTTTTACGGCCAACGGGTTGAAGCCCGACCCGCAAAAGCCAAACGCCATCTCCGAGCTGCCTGCCCCCACGGATGTTGCCAGTCTACAGCACTCGCTCGGGTCGGATTGTCAAACCTCCGGCTCGCTACGGAGACTTTGTTTAGCTTCGCAGGTGCTGTATAATTAACCTGCTATTATTGTAACTTTGTTTAAATTGTAAGGAAAAGGATGTAGATGGTTTATGCATGCAACCTATAATGTAGCTACCTCATCACCATTAACACGCCCCATCATATCAGTATAACTATGATATCCTCCCCTTGCTTCCTCCCATTTTGGTCCCGGTATGCCTGTAGGCAGGATGCAGCCAGTGCTGGGACGTGTGTACCATGTGCTTTAATAAACGCTTTAGTAAAGGTTACAGTGTGTCAGACTAAGCACCTTTACACCCTCCAATCCAGGCATTATTCTGGTAAACCACCTCTGCACCCTTCCCAAATCCTCCAAATCCTTCTTGGAATGGGACAACCAGAACTGCAGGCAACACTGTAAATGAGAAATGAGTCTGAAGAATGGTCTCAACCGAAAATGTTGTGTATTGCTTTTCCCTAGAGATGCTGCCTGACCCGCTGAGCTACTGAAGCTTTTTGTGTTTGACTCCAAATGCAGCAAAACCAAAGTCCTATAAAGCTGCATCATGACTTCCGGACTCTTATACCCAATGCCCGGGGTAGGAGATTGCAACCTTCATGAGGTCCACCGTTTCGACGAATGCAATCAACCTGGCATGCATAAACAGAAGATCAAACATAACAAGTTGTCTAACAGCTTTGGGATGTGCACGCCATGTGCAACAAAGCTCTTTTAACAGAGCATGATGGCTGGCGCAAAACATGTAGTACGGTCATGGGTAGATTCATGGGTGATTATAGGACCCATTTTAGCAACCAGTCTCCGCCATCTTGTTCCGCCACCTTGCTTCCGGCCAATGATCGGATCTTTGCTTCCGCATTGGGGGGGGGGGGGGGGGAGAAGGTTGAGGGGTGGGATAGGGCCTAGTGTGTGTGAAGTTGCGTGGAGGTTTACAATGTTTATTATTTAATGTCCCTTGTCTAGTCTGAAATAAAGTTCATCATTGGATATAGAAATCAGAAGAAATATAATTGTGTGTGTTATATGATTATATACAATTATATCACATTAATGTATGTGTGTTTATAAACATTTTATTCTTTAACAAGAATTAACAGATGTATGAACTAACAGAATTATGAATCTAACCCTTTATCACGCACACAAACTGTTCCCCCGCAACGTTGATTACCCTGCGAGTCGGTCGGGTCGGGTAGGTTCCGGCTGCTACAAAATCAACTGAAACACAGCTTATGAGCCATTTAAAAAGAAATGATTTAAAAAACATTAAAAAAGACAATTACCAGAGTCAAATTTTATTCTTGACAAGAATTAACAGAAGTATGAACTGACAGAATTATGAATCTAACCCTATATCACACACACAAACTGTTCTCCCGCAACGTTGATTACACTGCGAGTCTGGTCGGATAGGGTAGGTTCCGGTTACTAAAATGGGTGGGGAAAAATGCTCAGGATCCCCTCCGTAGCGTCAGCCCATTGCATTTTGCAGGAGTGGCCTATCTTGCTCCGCTATAGGATCTTTGCTATGCAAGAAGAAGAAGGCCATATGCCTTCATTTACTACACAAACACATGTAATGCCACTTGCTAGTTGGAGACTTGGACCACAAAATCACTCTGTACATCAATGCTGTTAAGGCAGTCATGCCATTGAATGTAGAAACAAAGAACTGCAGCAGCTGGTTAATACACAAAAGGACAAAGTGCTGGAGTAACTCAGCAAGTTAGGCAGCATCATCGTAGAACATGCACAGGTGACGTTTCAATTTGAAATCCCATTATTGGTGCACCAATCCTTGTGAATGTTTCTTGCTTGTGTAGCAAGCTATATTCGCAGAAGGCACCAAAATCCTTGGCATGCTGAAGAACCAAGAGCCAAAATGAGGAAGTAAGAGGAGAGTGTTAATAATAAAAGGTATTGTATTGGTTAATGAGTCTTAAACCTGATACATCTTAAACATCTGATGATCTATATCCCAGTTTGCAAAATATGCAAGGGATCACTGCGGTGTGGCAGCTTTTTCCAGGTCTACGGGCTCGATCACAAAGAACCTTCACAATTGACCAAAGGCTGTGCTAATACATTGAAAACAATGGTAAATTTCATCAGAGATGTGTGATTTTCGGAGAGATCGCTCCTGAGTTACAAGAAGTGATCAACATTTTTCAAGGTCTAACTGTGAAGCTCAGTTATCAATGAACATGCTCCTTGGCCCAACTCTGACTAAGATTCCCATCTAAACTTGTCCTATTTAGTCTAGAGCCATCCAAACCTTTCCTATCCATGGTCCAGTCCAAGTGCCTTTTAAATGTTGTTATTGTACCTGCCTCAAATACCTCCTCTGGCAGCTCGTTCCATTCACCCACCATCCTTTGTGTGAAAAAGGTACACTACAAACTGTAAATATTATTTTTATTTTAGAAACTTAAACATTATAATATTGTAAAATCATGAACAGCATTGGGGTATAGCTGGTAGAAAGCTGCTGCCTCACTGATCCAGCAAAGTGGCTTCAGTCCTGACCTCTGATACAGTCTCTGTAGAGTTTGTATATTCTCTCTGTGACGTCATGGGTTTCCTCCCAGTGCTCCAGCTTACCCCCGTCTCGTAAAGATGTGGAGATTGATAGGTTAGTTGGTTGTGTAGAAGGAACTGTAGCTGCTGGTTTAAGCCAAAGATAAACACAAAAAGCTGGAGTAACTCATTGGGTCAGGCAGCATCTCTGGAGAGAAATAGTGACGCTTCGGGCCTGTAGAAGGGTCTCGACCTGAAAAGTTATCAATTCCTTTTTTCTAGAGACACTGTTTGACCCCACTGAGTTACTCCAGTTTTTTTGTGTGTATCTTAGGTTTGTTGGTTGATAGGTGAACTGGGGGGGTTAATAGGAATGTGGGGAGAATAAAAGATGGGGTTCATGTGTAAATGATTGGCTGGTGATCAGTGGTACTATTCCCCAGTGCCCTATTTCCATATTGTGTACCCCTTTAACTCTATCATTTGTTCCCATTGGGAGCAACTTTCAAAGGGAGCTGAGGGAATGCTCTGTGTTCTGTTTCACAGAGACATGGCTTACCCCCAGATCCCCAGACTCAGCGGTCCAGCCTGAAGGGTTCTCCATCCACCATATGTACCGTACCATGGCATCTGGGAAAGGGAGAGGAGGGGGCGTCTGCCTCATGGTCAACTCTGCATGGTGTTCAGACGTGGCAGTCCTGTCCAACTCCTGCTCTCCACACCTCGAACATCTGGCGGTGAAGTGCCATCTCTTCTACCTCCCAAGAGAATTCACCTCCGTTATCCTGACCCCAGGCAGACGTCCATCTGGCACTGGAGGAGCTGCACGCCGTGGTCAACAAACACCAGACGCCTTACCCCGAGGCATTTACCACCATTGCTGGGGACTTCAATAAGGCAAACCTAAAGAAATAACTCCCCAACTTCCACCAACATGTCTCCTGCTGCACCAGAGGACCTAACACCCTCGCCCACTGCTACACCACCATCAAGGTGGATGCGATCTCGCAGGCCCTCCACTGCGCACTGGACCACTTGGACAACAAAAACTTATATGTCAGGCCGTTATTCATCGATTAAAGCTCGGCATTTAATACAATCATCCCCTCCAAACTGGTTACCAAACTCTCAGAACTGGGTCTCTGCGCATCCCTCTGCAACTGGATCCTCGACTTCCTCATCCACAGACCACAGTCTGTTCGTATTGGTGGAAATGTGTCAGCCTCGATAACAATCAGCACGGGAGCACCTCAAGGCTGCGTGCTCAGCCCCCTGCTGTACTCACTCTATACCTATGAGTGCGTAGCCAATCACAGTGTGAACTCCATCATCAATTTCGCTGACGACACCACTATTGTGGGGCGTATCACTGATGGGGATGCGTCGGATTATAGAAGAGAGATCGAGCCACTGTCCATATGGTGCCAACGCAATAACCTGGCCTTCAACACCAGCAAAACCAAGGAACTGATTGTGGACTGGAAGGAGTAGGAGGGGGACCCGCAGCCCCATTTATATGAACGGGTCAATGGTTGAAAGGGTCAAGAGCTTCAAATTCCTGGACATGCACATCTCTGAAGATCTTTCCTGGTCCGAGAACACTAATGCAATTGTCAAGAAAGCTCATCAGCGCCTCTACTTCCTGAGAAGATTACGGAGAGTCGGTTTGTCAAGGAAGACTCTCTCAACTTCTACAGGTGCACAGTAGAGAGCTTGCTGACCGGTTGCATCGTGGCTTGGTTCGGCAATTTGAGCGCCCTGGAGAGGAAAAGACTACAAAAAGTAGTAAACACTGCCCAGTCCATCATCGGCTCTGACCTTCCTTCCATCGAGGGGATTATCGCAGTCGCTGCCTCAAAAAGGCTGGCAGTATCATCAAAGACCCACACCATCCTGGCCACACACTCATCTCCCTGCTACCTTCAGGTAGAAGGTACAGGAGCCTGAAGACTGCAACAACCAGGTTCTGGAATAGCTACTTCCCCACAGCCATCAGGCTATTAAACATGGCTCGGACAAAACTCTGATTATTAATAACCACTTTCTGTTATTTGCACTTTATCAGTTTATTTATTCATGTGTGTATATATTTATATCATGGTATATGGACACACTTATCTGTTTTGTAGTAAATGCCTACTATTTTCTGTGTGCTTAAGCAAAGCAAGAATTTCATTGTCCTATACAGGGACACATGATAATAAACTCGAACTTGAACTTGAAAAGACTGCTTGCCATGCACTCTGTAAGCCTCAGATTTCTGACAACACTTGATCTTGCGATTCAACTTCAAGAATAATCCAAGGTAAATATTTAATTAAGTCGAGAAGTTCAGGGAGCACTTATCAAACTGTTGGTGGAAGGATGTTATTAAACAAGGTACACTTTGGCAACTTTTTTTCTCTTCACTTACCTAAAGAAGCTTTTACTATCCTCCTTTATATTCTTGGCTACCTTGCATTCATACCTCATCTTTTCTCCCCATTTTGCCTTTTTGGTTCTCTTCTGTTGCTCTTTAAACATTACCCATTCCTCTTGCTTCCCGCTCATCTTTGTTTCGTTGTACTTCTCTTTTTATTTTATACTGTCCCTGACATCCCTTACTTCGCTTGGAATCTTTCTACCTCTTAAGAATGAACTGATCCTGCACCTTCTGTATTATTCCCAGAAATACCTGCCATTGTTGTTCCACTGTCATCTATTGTCATCCCACTATATTTTCAGTCAACTTTGGACAGCTCCTGGCTCATCCATCATGGCTCCATAATCCCCAGGAAGGGTCTCGACCCAAAACATCGCCTATTCCTTCTGTTCATAGATGCTGTCTCACCCACTGAGTTACTCCGGTACTTTTTGTCTACCTCAGTCTCAAGAAGGTTCTTTATCACCAGAGATGCTGCCTGTCCCGCTGAGTTACTCGAGCATTTTAAGTCTGTCTGTGGAGAACTTGTATAGGGGATGTTTTCAGGATCACGAGCCTTCTTCAGACATGAAACATTGCCTAGCCACATTGACCAGTGATGCTGCCTGAACCAGCATCTGCAGTTTCTTGTGTCTGCCAAAGATAGGCACAAAGTGCTGGGGGGAAATATATGGGCAACCTTTCAGGTCAGGACACTTGTCTATTTGTCAAACTTTGAGATGAGAAATGTCATTCTCTGGGTTTAGTTATCTATTCAACAACCCCGGGCCGGCCTTAAGCCAATTGGACCAATTGCTCCCAATTGGGCCCCGCGCCTAAGGGGGGCACGCGCTCCCGGGTGGAGGGGGGGGGGGGGGGGGAGAGTGAGATGGAGAGTGAGTGCGGGGGGAAGAAAGAGGCAGATGGGGAGGGGGGTGTGAGGGTGAATTGAGAAGGGGAGAGGGGGAGGTGGATCGTTCCCTCACGGTCCAGGGGCAGCGCTCCAGCCCCTCCAGTCGCCGTGCTTCACGCACACAACCCCAGTTCCACCCCTCTCTCTCCCCGGGGTGACGCGGTGAACAATGCCGGGCCGGGGTTTGGAGCAACGTTTACAAACCTCGGGCTCAGCTCACACCCGCCCGCCCATCCGCTCCCGCTGCGAGCCCTCTCCTCCCTCCCTTCTGTCCTTCCCTCCCTCCCTTCCCTTCTTCCCTCCCTCCCTTCTCTCCTTCCCTCCCTCCTTCCTCTCTCTCTTTTCCCTTCTCTCCTTCCCTCCCTCCCTTCTTCCTCTCCTTCCCTCTCTCCCTTCTTTCTCTACTTCCCTCCCTCCCATCTCTCCTTCCTCCCTTATCTCCAAAGATCTCCGCTATAGGATCTTTGCTTCTCTCCCTCCCTTCTCTCCCTCCCACCCACACACATCACACACATCTAACACATACACCTAACCTACAAACACAACTAAGTTAGGATGGGGTAGAAGCCCAAAGCGTAGGATGGGGCTGAAGCCCAAAATTTAATGCGTGGACTGGGTTTTCACCAATGGTTATTGTTTTTCCAGGATCTAGCTAATTAAATTACTTTTTTCCCCATTTCACAGTCGCTAAAACAAGTGGTATTGTAACTATGTACTTTTCAGAGGTGATCTACAATTTTGTTTGTTACTTGTAGGCTTACATGTGTGCAATTTGATATTAAAATGTAGCTTAGATCTGGTGGTCCATTAACTCGCAGGCATTTTCTCAGCGCACAATTTTTATTAATTTTCATTCTACCATGGAGATATAAATTCTATAACAGACTTTATTTATATATCTATGATTCTACAAACCTTGGCTGGGAACCTGGGGCTCACGAAAATTGTTCCCAATTGGGCCCCGCACCTCCTAAGGCCGGCCCTGCAACAACCTCCCTCCCTTTTATTGATGTTTAAGAAGGAACTGCAGATGCTGGAAAATCGAAGGTAGACACAAATGCTGGAGAAACTCGGCGGGAGAGGCAGCATCTATGGAGCGAAGGAAATGGGCAACGTTTCGGTCCGAACCCTTCTTCAGTCTCCCTTCTTCAAGCGTTGCCTATTTCCTTCACTCCATAGATGCTGCCTCACCCGCTGAGTTTCTCCAGCATTTTTGTCTACCGTCCATTTTATTGATAGCAGTATGAATATTGATTTATCTAACTTCAACTAACCCTCACATCTCCGCTCTCTCCTCCCCCCACCCAAGTCACACCAAAATCAGTCACCTTGTTGAGTCTCATTGTCTATAACTCAATTTCACCTCACCCACAGCTAACAATGGCCTGTTTCCTTTAACACCGTCAATTTTATTGCATATCTTGAGCATCTGCTTTGTTCTGTCATTTAACTTCGCCATTTTACTTCCCAATGGCAGTGGCCTGCGCAGTTTGCTGGCATTTAACATTGGCGGAATCAGGCCCAATGGGTATGTCTCGTATCCTGATGCTACGCCACCGATCTACCCATCTACTGACGGACTTCCTCTTCCCACACTGCAGACCTACCCCTGGTTGTGCCAGCTCCCTCACCACCACAATCGGTGCCCCGCTCGCCTGCCTCGCTGTGTTTGTCACCCCAATGCTCCCGCCGCACGGGGCCCCGCCATTCTCGCCGGTGAAGGGAGGAGATGCGGATCTGTAACGTTCGCGCACGGGACGGGTTTGTAGGTCGACCCTTATATACAAACACTATTTGAACCACCTGAATTCCCTTGTATGAGCTATTAGCATTTTCGGTCACATTATTAATCAGTTAGCACCTAGTAACGGACTTATACATATATATCCTGTGATACATTAGTCCTGTCAAAAAACAAATGTTATTTGGAGGTCTTTTATGTGGTGGGTGGGGGAGGGTCGGAGAGGCGGTTTCCCTCCGAGCTGCTTCTTTGCCCCTTCCTAGCGGCCTACCTTCAGAACTGGAGCAGCTTTTTCTATCAGGACTGGCCGGGACGGCAGCTTCGGTGGCGGCACAACGCTGGGATATCAACATGAAGGATAACTGGGCCGGAGTGCGGTGACAGCCAAATCCAACATCGAGGAGCTGTGGCTGCAGAGCGTCCAGCCACGGGCGGCGCTGGATTTATAACACCTGGGATCTATAACACCTGTGCCTGGGATCCGGGATCGCCAGAGTCGGAGCTCCAGCCAACGCGGCCTGAGGACTACGGGTGCCGCAGTCTCCGGGGAGGGAGCGGCCGCTTCAAACATTTGCAAGCCACTGAGGAGTATTTACCTAACGCTGGAGTTCCAGCTTTCCGGCAAATAGTGCCTGAAAACATCGGACTAGCAGCGGAAGCCACAAATAGGCCCCGACCTCGGGTGTTTCAAAGAGGAAGAGGACTTAACTTTTTGTTGCCTTTCCCCACAGTGGACAATTTTGATTCTGTTGTGGGGGGACGTTGTTGTTGAATTCTATAATGTGTTGCATCATTTTTCTGATTTTAAATTTTTCTATGGATGTACGGAAACTTTTATTTCTTTTATTATTTCTTTTATGTGAAGTAGGTTTACAAAACTTACAAAACTTGCCTTCAGTGGCACTGCAGTTCTGCCACTGGCCGTGTGCGCCTTTGAGGGGGGGGGGGGGGGGGGGGGGGTTAAATTGCGTTTTTTCTCCTACCTGACCTGGATATATTTTCTCGGAGTGCAACGTTTTGCTGAGGAATTGTTCCGACGCCCTACTGTGAATTTTTAAATTTTAAATCGCCTGACAATTTCAGCACTGGAGTAATTTAAAACTCAGCTTCTAAAGCCGTCAAGGACAGGTAAAGGAAAGCCGTTTATTTTATGTATATAAGTGCTTCTTAAGATGCCTTTAATCCACATTTTACATTGCGAAACCGGCAGTATTTTACTGCCAATATGGGCTTTAAATTCACCGCAACCGCAACATTCCAATCGATCGCTTTCTTCAAAAACCCACTCGCAAGATGATTTAAATGGCCATTAATTTACGGGAATTAAACACTAAATTCCTTCCATTTGGCCTATAAATCAATGACAATGAGATTTAAAAATCGTTATATTGTGAATTCTTGTGTGAATGACACCACAATGGTAGGACTGATCAGTGACAACGACGAGTCAGCCTACAGGGATGAGGTCCAGCACCTGACAACCTGGTGTGCCAAAAGTAACCTCGTCCTCAACTCCAAGAAGACGAAGGAAATTATTGTTGACTTCAGGAAGAACAGAGGGGGCAGACATACCCCCCTCCATATAAACGGGACTGAGGTGGAGCGCGTCTCCAACTACAAATTCCTCGGGGTACACATCTCGGAGGATCTGTCCTGATCCCTCAACACCTCCAAGCTGATCAAAAAGGCGCAACAGTGCCTTTACTTCCCGAGGAGGCTCAAGGAAGCTCACCTGTCCCCCCAGATCCTGACCAACTTTTACCGCTGTACCATTGAAAGCATCCTGACCACCTGCTTCACGGTATGGTACAGCAGTTGCACCGTAGCGGACAGGAAGGCACTACAACGGGTGGTGAAAACCGCTCAGTACATCATCGGTGCCCCGCTCCCTGCCATGGATGCCCTCCACCGAAATCGTTGTCTGAGACGGGCCGGGAAGATCATCAAAGACCCCACCCACCCCAGCCATGGACTGTTTTCCCTCCTCCCATCAGGGAGGTGGTACAGGAGCCTCAGGTCTCGTACTAGTAGGATGAGGAACAGCTTCTACAACTATCACATTGCTGAACTCGGAGTCCCGCCGATAGATTTCTCCAGTCTCTCCGTCCACATTGTTTGCTTATTCTGTATATTTATTACTATATTGCACTATTACTACGGACTGACGCTAACTGCATTTCGTTGTACCCATACTTGTACCTGTGCAATTACATTAAAGTTGAATTGAATTGAATTGAATTTGGACACTTAGGCTATTTAAAATGTTAATCTTTTCTTAAGAAATGGATAGATGTTTAGATCTATTAATTGAATTTTGTAATTAGCTACAATTGGGTAACTAACTAATTATATGCTTTAATTTCAGGTCATCCAAGTAAGATTGTTTAATATTTGTTTCAGAATGACTGTCCTTGATCACAGCTTTTGTGTTAAGTCAATGGAAAAGCAATAGGGAACAAGATTCTAATTTCCGAGTATGAAAATGGCCATAACTGTTTCGATACTGAATATATGAAAGTGAATTAGGTGTCAAATCAAACTTATTTTTACGCTTTATCTGATGGGATAAATTGCAGACTTGATATTTAAAATATCGAAATTTTGTAACATTGCTATTTAAAGCACTTTGCTTTCAACGCGAATTGATTTAAATGTGCTATATAAATAAAACTTACTTACTTACTATATTGAACAAGTTGGGGCTTTATTCTTTGGAGCGCAGAAGGTTAAGGGGGGACTTGATAGAGGTTTTTTAAATGATGAGAGGGATAGACAGAGTTGACGTGGAAAAGCTTTTCCCACTGAGAGTAGGAAAGATTCAAACAAGGGGACATGACATGAGAATTAAGGGACTGAAGTTTAGGGGTAACATGAGGGGGAACTTCTTTACTCAGAGAGTGGTAGCTGTGTGGAATGAGCTTCCAGTGAAGGTGGTGGAGGCAGGTTCGTTTTTATAATTTAAAAATAAATTGGATAGTTATATGGATGGGAAGGGAATGGAGGGTTATGGTCTGAGCGCAGGTATATGGGACTAGGGGAGATTATGTGTTCGGCACGGAGTAGAAGGGTCGAGATGGCCTGTTTCCGTGCTGTAATTGTTATATGGTTATATGGTTATATCACTTTATTGTAGTCGTGTTTCACTTTTTATTCTTATTATTCTTACAAGGAAAGATGTAGATTGTACATTACATTACTAACCAATGTAATGATTTATTAATATAAGCTGCGCCTATTACTACACCATTCATATTATCACAAGCCGACATGTGCTGTTAGTTGGTGATGCAGCACGGTAGAATTGATATGTTGCTGAATGTTGTACGTGTTACTCAGTAAATACTGTTGTACCAGTCCCTGAGCACGTGTGACTTACTCAACAGGAGCTGGGCTAGAGAAGAGCAGGGGGATGAGGGAACACAGTGGTGTAGAGGAAGAGGGGATGACCTGGCTTGGGGTGCGGGCAGGGAGCGAGGGAGGGACGTGGAGAGTGAAGGAACAGGAGGAGGGAGGAATGAGGGGAGGAACTGGTGGAAGGGAGTGAGTGCATGGAGGACTAGGGAGGCGTGAGGAATTGAGGTAACAGTGGGAGTGAGGGGTGGGGGGGGGGGGGGGGGGGGGTCAAGGAGAGAGTTATGCCCCTGTCCCACTTATGAAGCCTGAATGGAAACCTCTGGAGATGTTGCGCCCCACCCAAGGTTTCCGTGCAGTTCCCGGAGGTTGCAGGTGGTTGCCGGAGGTTGCAGATAGTGGAAGCAGGTAACATAGAAACATAGAAAATAGGTTCAGGAGTAGGCCATTCGGCCTTTCGAACCTGCACTGCCATTCAATATGATAATGGCTGATCATCCAACTCAGTATCCTGTACTTGCCTTCTCTCCATACCCCCTGATATCTTTAGCCACAAGGGCCACATCTAACTCCCTCTTAAGTATAGCCAATGAACTGTCCTCAACTACCTTCTGTAGCAGAGAATTCCAGAGATTCACCACTCTCGGTGTGAAAAATGTTTTTCTCATCTCGGTCCTAAAAGATTTCCCCCTTATCCTTAAACTGTGACCCCTTGTTCTGGACTTCCCCAACCTCGCGAACAATCTTCCTGCATCTAGCCTGTCCAAACCCCTTAAGAATTTTGTAAGTTTCTATAAGATCCCCCCTCAATCTTCTAAATTCTAGCGAGTACAAGCCGAGTCTATCCAGTCTTTCTTCATATGAAAGTCCAGACATCCCAGGAATCAGTCTGGTGAACCTTCTCTGTACTCCCTCGAGGGCAAGAATGTCTTTCTCTAAGTTCTATAAGTTTCTCTAAGATCCCCCCTCAATCTTCTAAATTATAATAGGGAGACTGGCAAAAACCTCCGGGAACCGCACGGAAACCTTGGGTGGGGGCGCAAAGTCTCCAGGGGTTTCCGTTCGGGTTTCCTATGTGGGACAGGGGTTGACGCGACTGTTGAAAGGCCCAATGATCCTCGGTTGTGACGCCTTGATGCCGATGGTTCTTTGCACCGTTCGAAGAACAGGTCGCCTCTGTTGCGTCACTCGCGCTGAGAACCAATCGGCGTTCTCTTTGCCTTTGTCTCCGCGTTCCACGGGTCGCTGGCGGCCAATTACAGCGCTGCCCGGGTGTATGAACGTTCTATCGGGCGGGGTATAAAAGGGACGCGTTCGGCGAATGCGACACATTGTCTGGAGCTGAGGGACTGGAAGGGACATCATGGTGGGTGATCCCGGGGCTGGGCGGCGGGCGTCGTATGAAACCGGTGATGGGGAGAGCCGGGGTAACTCCAGCCAACCGGGAACGAAGGCCCATGGGTGGAGAGTGATTCCGCGGTGACCACGCTGGGTAAACGCGTTGATCCGGTCGCACACTGTGGTGTGCGTGGGGGAAATGTTAACACTGGGAACCAATATCGGTGGGAATAAGACAATCATCTCCTCACCCTTTCTTCCACAGACCCACTCCCTCTTTCTCTCTCTCTCCAGCGTGAGTGTATCTCCATCCACATCGGCCAGGCCGGAGTTCAGGTCGGCAACGCTTGCAGGGAGCTCTATTGCCTGGAGCACGGGATCCAGCCGGATGGACAGATGCCCAGCGACAAGACCATCGGGGACGGCGACGGCGACGACGCCTACAACACCTTCTTCGGCGAGACGGGGGCGGGCAAGCAGGTCCCACGGGCCGTGTTCCTTGATCTGGAGCCCACGGTGATCGGTAAGGTGAAACCGGGGAGTGTCCGGACATGTTGGGCCTTGTCTGAAACCTTCCCCGCGGCGTTTACCGAGGGGCGTGTGATTCTTAATGAACTAGTTTCTTAATGAGCTGGTCCATTCTCCGTTCTCTGTTCGCTCCCCTGTTGATGAATTGCGGACCGGCACATTCCGGCAGCTCTTCCACCCTGAGCAGCTCATCACCGGCAAGGAGGACGCGGCCAACAACTACGCCCGGGGCCACTGCTCCATCGGCAAGGAGATCGTCGACCTGGTCCTGGATCGCATCCGGAAGCTGGTAGGTTGTGGAACCGAATCCAACCGTGAACCAGCGCCCGTTATTCAACTGTCTGGCGCTCCTGGTTCGCCCGCGACGATTCCGCACTTCGTGAATGACCTATCCCTCAGAATACTCTCTAGCAACTTTTCAACTCCAGATGTTAAACACAGATTACAGTTGTTAGGGTGCGAACACATAAGCTAGACACCTCTCCAGAGGGTCAGTTTACTCCTGCAACACTCACACTCACCCCACCTTTCTCCTTCTTAATGATCGCCGCTTTATCTGCCCACAGGCCGACCTGTACACCGGACTGCAGGGGTTCCTCATCTTCCACAGTTTTGGGGGCGGCACCGGCTCGGGCTTCACCTCCCTCCTCATGGAGAGACTCTCCGTCGACTACGGCAAGAAATCCAAGCTGGAGTTTTCCGTTTACCCGGCGCCGCAGATCTCCACCGCCGTGGTCGAGCCCTACAACGCGGTGCTGGTCACCCACTGCACCCTGGAGCACTCCGACTGCTCCTTCAAGCTGGACAAAGAGGCTATTTACGACATCTGCCGGTGGAACCTGGACATCGAGCGCCCCACCTACACCAACCTCAACGCCTGCTGGGGCATGTAGTGTCGTCCATCACGGCCTCGCTGCGCTTCGACGGCGTCCTCAACGTGGACCTGCTCGAGCTCCAGACCAACCTGGTCCCCTACCCGCGCATTCACTTCCCGCTGGTGACCTACGCGCCCCTGATCTCGGCCGAGAAGGCTTACCACGAGCAACTGTCCGTGTCGGAGATCACCAACGCCTGTTTCGAGCCGGCCAATCAGATGCTCAAGTGCGACCCCCGCCAGGGCAAATACATGGCGTGCTGCATGATGTACCGCGGGGACGTGGTGCCCAAGGATGTCAACGCCTCAATCGCCAACATCAAGACCAAGCGCTCCATCCAGTTCGTGGACTGGTGCCCGACCGCGTTCAAGGTAGGTGTAGATTGTAGACCAATCCACGCAACAGAAGCTTGATTCAACTCGCGGTTCCACCTTATTGTGATATCTACTACATCCAGAACAGCCGAGAACCTTCCTGAACGGTAGCCCAGGTTTCTTAACGTTTAGCTCGCAATGGATACTATTGAAAGTTTCTATGAGTCTCTTCTTTCTCTCCCCTGCAGGTGGGCATCAACTACTAGCCCCCGACGGTGGTGCCGGGGGGCGACCTGGCCAAGGTGCAATGCGCCGTCTGCATGCTCAGCAAGACCACCGCCATCTCCATGGCCTGGACCCGCATGAACCTCAAGTTCGACAAGATGTACGCCAAGCGGGCCTTTGTCCACTGGTACGTGGGAGAGGGTCTGGAGGAAGGGGAGTTCCAGGACGCGCGGGAGGACATGGCGTCGCTGGAGAAGGACTACGAGGGAGTGGGCATCGATTTGGTGGATCTGGACAAGAAGGCAGAAGTGGAAGAATGAATTTTGTTGTATATCTGGAAAGATTAGTTATTTTTTAATACTGGTGCAGATCTAATTTATTAAATTAAATATATTTGAGACATAGTTTGCTATTGCGTCCTTCGCAAAGGCACAATTGCTTAATGTCTATAGTTTCATACCGTGGAAGCAGACCCTTCGGCCCAACTTGTCCATGCCCACCATGCCGCCTCGTCTCTGATCATCCAATTTGCCCACGTTTGGCGAATATCATTCTATACAATTCTTCGACACGAAACTGCGTACATATCTTTAAATGTTACTGTACCTGCTGGTACAAGATCACCTGGAACCTCGTTCCATGTACCCACCATCGCCTGCGAGATATATGTCCCCTCAGTTTCCTATAACTCTTTCCCCTCTTATCTTGATCCCATGCCCTCTAGTTTTTGATTCATCTTTGGTGCTGAAGGTTTCTGTGCATTAACTCCATCTATGCCGCTCATGGGTTCATCTACCTCCACAGGAACATTACTCAGCTGTCTTTACTCCAAACATTTTAAATCTCAATCCTAGGAGTCCTGGCATCGTAAATCATCGCCTCTCACAAATCGTCACACAGATGTATCTCGGGATGGGTATGATTGTAAACATATGGATTGGTCATTGGGGAAGCAATCTGTTTCTTGAAAGAGCACGGGGGTCCAAGGACCACAATGTCCCAGTCATTGATACTCCTTGTGTTGATGGAGCGGGCTGAACGGGCGCCGACAATGGGAGATACTCCAGTGTTCATAGACCACAAAACATACCACAGTACAGCATATGAACGGATCCAGCGGCCCACAGGATTTGCGCCGAACATGCTGTCAAGATAGACTTGTCTCATCTGTCAGTACAAGATCCGTATCACTCTATTCACGGCACTTCGACGCGTCTATTGAAAAGCCTTTCCAATAGACGCGTCGAAGAAACTACGCCGCACATCTTCGTTACAATGTCCTCCTTTTATTTCATAGCTACCCCTCTGGGGTTACACATTTCCACCATGGGAAACCTGCTGTGTCTCTCTACCCTATCTCTTATTATGCCCCTGTCCCACTTAGGTCCGAACTGGGAATTCTGGAATCAGAGCTGCAATCCACGAAGTAAAACAAGAGGCACACGCAAGACCCATGAAAATAAGAGGGGCTGTGGTAACGTGATTTGATAGTTTATTGTGGAACGCCGAGGTTGAAGAGAGACTTGATGGAGGTAGAAACATTCTGAGAGTTATGCCCCTGTCCCACTTAGGAAACCTGAACGGAAACTGGAGACTTTGCGCCCCACCCAAGGTTTCCGTGCGGTTCCCGGAGGTTGCAGGAGGTTGCCGGAGGTGCAGGTAGTGGAAGCAGGTAAGGAGACTGACAAAAACCTCCGAGAACTTCACTACGCGAAGCATGAAGTCCGCCGATGCCAGGGTTCAGGGCCCGCTTAAGGGCCCTGGAAGCTCAAGGGTTTTAGATGCTTTCTGAAGCATTCTGGGCCTTATTTTGGAGCATCTTTGCAACATATTTATGACCAATATTTCAGAAATGAACAGGGATCTGAGAGGTAGCTTTTTCACACAAAGGTGCTGGGTGTACGGAACGAGCTGCCAGAGGAGGTAGTTAAGGCTGGGCAATCCTATTGGTTAAGAGACATTTGGACATGTACATGGATAGGAGAGATTTACATAGATACTAGACCAAGTGAGGACCCGTTGGGTCTGTTTCCCTAACGGCATTTGCGGGGGAGGGGGACACGGACAGCGGCATCACACTAACCACCTGGGTCTATTCCTCCAAGCCACGGTTGCGGGGGGAATCAACCACACGCTCATCATACCCCTTGAGATTATCTTAATTTTATTAATTGGCTTATTTATCCCATCTCCACCCTACCCACTGACGAATAGCCCGCACCTCTCGGGTGCGTCTAGAGGTGGGGGTGGGGTCAGAGAGAGTGTGCACAGTCAGAGTGGAAGAGAGAGGGACAGAGGGCAGAGAAAAAGATAAAGATCAAAGAGAGCGAGAGAGCAGAGAGAGCGGCTGACAGGCGCTGCAAGTGGAAAAGGGATTTATTAAATCTTAAAATGGAAATAACTTAAAATACAACAATTTAAATGGTAAAGATAAGATGTATTCAGTTATGTTCATTTTCGGTCTGTCTCTTGCTCCATGTTTTGTATTCTTTCTTGCTCCATGTTTTGGGGTCTCTTGTCACGGCTGTTCATTACTTTTGTCTTGAATTCCTTTTTTTGGAGAAATTTCTAACGTTATTTCTTGTTGGGTCTTCATTCCTTCTATGAAGCCAATAACATATGAATGAAAAGTACAATTTTATCTTTTGTAGATATTTATAAACTACTATAAACATTGTACTACCATGTACCGATCTGGCTGTATTTTGGCAACTTCCTCTCGTATCTTGTGCTGTTCTGCTCATTACTGCTTCTCAACGTTGCTTTGTGTTGTTCCTTGAACATCCAGCAACTCGATTGCTCCCATCTCTTTGCATGATGTAAAAAAAGTGTAACGGGTATAGCTTGGACCCAATAGCAGCACCGAATCAGGCAGGTATAATTGGTAATGAACTATATTACGATACTGTAACACAGAGTAGTAACACAGGAATGGGTACACCGTACTCACACAGAGGCTCAGGATTGAGCGAGGGTTCCGAAGAGCGGCAGGCAGGAGACGTAGTCGGGGTAGCGGAAGGTCCGGTAACCAGGAGATCCAACACACGATGCAAACAAACCAGCGAGGGACAGACGAAAAGGTAGTCGAGGCCAGGCAGGAAGTCGAGGAGCCGTTGCAAGGATACACCAAACAGCCCAGGAGAGAGGCAGACAGAAACCAGGAGGCACGGGACGAAGGCCGTGGTCGGGGAGAGAAGGCTGAGGTGATATCCGGGGAGACGACAGGACGGAATGGTCAGGGGCAGGCAGGTTCGAATCCGTGTAGTCAGTCGGGAAATCGCTGGAGAGTCTTGCATGAATGCTGAGAACAACCTGGCACTGTGTGAACGGTGAGGAGAGTCTATATATCGGGTTAATTGGTGATCAGAGGCAACTGAGTGCAACAGGTGAGGAGAGTTGGGCTGATGAGAGGGGAGTGGCAGGCAGGCAGGTGAGGAGAAGGAGGGACCGGTGGAAAAGTAGTGGGAGGTGAAGTGGATGAGAATGAGGAGAGGGCAGATTGTGAAAAAAAGAGAAAGATATTTATCACGATGTAGATATTCATAAACTTGTAAAGGTAATTCCATCTATTGTAAACATTTATAAACTTCCTAAGACAATTATATATATAATGGCATTTACCTATAATTAAAAAAAAAAAAAACACAATAATGTACCATTTTGTATGTAATTTGGAAGCTTATTGTTGTGTCTCTTGTTCCATGCAAACTTCCATTAATTTTTGAAGCTCCTCAGAGGTTCAGTCCTTTCTTGTTCTGTCTCATGTTCACTTCTGCTCCATACTGCTTCTCAACATCTCTTTACAGTGTCCATTGACCATCATGCGCTTGTTTGCTCCTGCTTCTGGACATGAATTTAAAAAAGGAGATATTTATTACAATGTAGATATTTATAAAATTCTATCTGACAATCATCAACATACAAATAAAAAAGAGATTTTGTATCATATACCAATTTCGGTGTTTTCTATCAATTTCTTGTTGTGTTGCTTGTTCCCTAATGTCCTTCATTTATTTCTCGCAGATCCCAAAGACGTTCAGTCTAAATATCTCGGATCCAGAAATGAGGCGACAGTGACAGCTCTTGACAAAAAGGCAGCATTAGAATGGTATTAGGGCATTCTGATAAAACTAAAGTAAAATTTTATCAAGGATTAAAAAAAACAATGCACGGGTCCGAAATAATTTCAAATACTGACCTTTCATCCATCTTAAGATCTGAAGTTGATTTTCACTGATGGTTACAGAATTTTCAATTCCACTGCAACTCCTGAGAAAATGCAGTCAATGCTTACAAACAAAATAACTCGACAATAGACCAAAGTGGAAAGTAACACTCATGTCAAACAACAGAAAAGGTAACGATAATTTCCTACACGGCAGAAATTAACCACATAACCTTGATACGCAATGCCATTACCAACACCAAATCCTCAAACATCAATATCTCGGCAATCATCATTTACTCAATAATTGACTCAACAATTGAACTGTACCTGATACATATACCCTAGATGTGCAAGCCTGTGGTTTTATACCTTGCAGCAAATAATCCATCTGCAAGCTTTATCGTGAAGCATGAGAACAGCTCCAGCAACTTTCTATCCAAAAATCAAATACAACTGGTAAGATTTTACATGTCACTTAATGTGTCCTTGAAGCTTTTTCCGAGGCAGCAATTTAAACTTTTGTGTGCAGAAATGTGATTCCTGTGTTAAACATCCCTTGTTGAACTGAGGAGCAATAATCAAAAGTGTCGAAACTCTGGACATTCGGTTCCTTCCTGCATCGCTTTTTGCCTTCAGTTTTGCGTTCTTTCATTGACTTTAGGACAATTTGAGCACTTAATGCAGCAGTCATTTCTCAACAAAGCATTTGTTTAATTACAACGGTTGATGTCCCATCCTTCAGGAACACTTTTACTTGTTCCTTCACCTTTCCTCTGCTAAGAGCTTCATATAGTTGGCCATGTTGAAATACTGGTTTTCTCAAGGTATACCAATACCTTCTCCATGGTTTGTGTGCCTTATGAATTGTCATCGCAAAACTCGACAGAATAGGGAATTGGATCGCCTAATGGGAATGTTTATCATCTTCTGACAAATTGATTATCATCCAAGGAATTAGAACAATCTCTTCTGTGTAGGCCCCCATGTTGATTCTAGCAACTATGAGATTATTGTGTAGCTGTTCTACAATCAACCTCGTTCCATTGCATAGCTTTGGGGGTTGGCAAGTTTCTGATTAAAACAATTGGAAATCCTTTCTTCAACTCCAATTTGTGTGGTGGTAATCCACAAACCCCGACTGAATCGAATAATTCAGTCGGGAAGTGAGTTGAATTTGTTCCGTTAGTGACAGAATTGAAAGAATAGTACTCCCTCATGGTTCCAGGGAAGCGTCTGACACACGCATAATTGATTCTTCTCATCGTATCTTTGTGAGGAACCAAGATACAATTGTTAGAGAATAATGTTGCAGGGTGGTCAAATGCTGGATAGATATAATCAATGCAGTCATCCAGTGTTCTTGCTGAGAGAACCATGTCTTCTGGTATGTTAATTTCATTGTCTTCATTCTTTGCAATCTTGTCCTCTCCCTACATCAAACAAAAATTTGGAATACTCACCCTTTCCTTCGCTCAATCGCATATTTCTCTTCAATTCAAACTTTGTGAAAGTCCGCCACAAGTACGATGTCTTGATGCAGGCGTTTTGAACATCAATATCACTTCCCATCTTCACTACAGGAAGAGTTGTCTAAAATCACCACATCAAATGGTAAGAATTCCGCCAAAATGATCATTTTTGCGGCATACATCTTGAAGAGTTCTGTCCACGCTTCAAAGCACTCCCTCCTAATCATTGGACACTCATCCCAAACAATGAACTTCACTCTCCTGAAGAAATCTCCCGTTTTAGAGTTGCTGTTGATGTTGCACGTTGAATCCTCCGTCATTAGTCACAAGACTAATCTTCCAAAATAAAAGGAAGAGAAAATAAAAGGTGCAAAAGAAGTGTTTGGTCTGAGTGAATCCAGTTCATCATTTTCGGGGTAGATAAATCAAATCCCTTTCAAGCGGGGAATCTGCAAAAAACAGTAGAAGACTTGACAGTAGGTGTGGTGAATGAGAAGGAGATAGTGTAGGGTCCATTCTATGCAGAATGGGGTCTGGCGGTGTTTGTTGGGGAAGGGGTAGCAAGATTTGTTTCTGATTTTCAAACCTGCAGTAAAACTCATTCAGGTCGTCCGTCCGCTGACGATTGTCCAAAGAGCGGGGGGCTTTCCACTTATAGCTGGTGATTTCTTGCATGCCCTTCCAAACTGAAGAATAGTCACTAGCTGAGAACTTGCTCCTCAACTTCTCAGAGTACCTTTCCTTGGCAGCTCTGATTCCTCTACTCAGTTCTTTATCGATTAGACCATCTTTTAACTCTTTAACGATTAGGCTATCGTTTGACGCATATTTGCCCCCACCACTCCGATCTCGAAATGGCAATGTTACATATAATGACCCCATTAAAATGTATATTTATGTTACAAACTATGGAATTCATATTTTCAGTATTGTTATGTATGAAAAGAAAGCAGTTCCAATTGTTTGATATTATTTGATATTGTTTAATATTATGCATATCGAGGAGAAAATATTATAGCTCTGAAACCTAACTTAATTTTGCAATCTCACTAAAGATATTCCCCCTTTCCATCTCCCCTCCCCATCGCTCTCTCCCCTCCCTTCCCCTCTCTCTCTCCCCCTCCCCCCTCTCACACCCCCCTCTTTCTGGCGGGAGGGGGCGGAGATGAAGGTGGCGCGGGCCCAGCGGGGGCCCAGCGGGCGGGGGGATGAAGGTGGCGTGGGGTCAGCGGGGGTGACGGGTTTGGCGTGGGCCCAGCGGGGGCCAGTGGGGGTCAGCGGGTGCGTGGGCCCAGTTGGGAGTCAGCGGGGGGTGGCGTGGGCCCAGTGGGGGTCAGCGGGATGACGTGGACCCAGTGGGGGTCAGCGGGGGTGGCGTGGGCCCAGTGGGGGTCAGCGGGGGGGGGGGGGGTGGCGTGGGCCCAGTGGGGGTCAGCGGGGGTGGCGTGGGCCCAGCCGGTGTGGCGTGGGCCCAGCGGGGGTCAACGCGGGTGGTGTGGGCGGGAGATGGCTTGGTGGCGGGAGAAGGCGTGGGGAGCGGGCCCCGCCGCAGCGGCGTCTGGTGTTGGGGTTACAGCCGCTGGGTGCTGATTTAACCACTCCCGCCCGCGGCGGGAAAACAGAGAACTGGCCGTTTCCAAAGTGGAAACGCTGATTTTTTTTACCGAATTTTGTTTTTCTCCGAATTCTTTATTTTAATTTATTTTTTGATTTTTGTCTTACTCTGGGTGGGGGGGGGGGGGGGGGGGGGTGCGGTCGCACCCATCGCACACCCCTACGGACGGCCATGCTATCTGCCCCTCCACCGACCTTCGCACCAAGCAGTTAATTCCCTCATCCAAATCATTGATATACAACGTGAAGTGAAGTAGACTCTGGCAGCCAATGAGTGGAGATTTCCGCGGATGCTGCCAGGGCTAGGGGGTCTGGGCTTATGGGAGAGGTTGAGTAGGCTGGGTCGCTATTTCTTGGAGCGCACGCGGATGAGGGGTGATCGTATAGAGGTGTTAAAAATAATGAGAGGAACGGGTCGGGTAGATGCACGAATCTCTTGCCCAGAGTAGGGGCATCGAGGACCAATAGATTCAAGGTGTACCAGTAAAGATTTAATGGGAATTTGAGCGGTAAACTTTTCAAACAATGGGTGGTGGTTGAATGAACAAGCTGCCAGAGGGGGTAGTTGCGGGTGGGACTATCCTAACGTATAAGGAACAGTTAAACAGGTACATTGAAGGTACACGTTTGGATGGATATGGTTGTACTGGTGGCGCTGGTGCCAGCAGCCTCCTCCTTCAGCCCGGTATCCTTTTGTTTTTTTGTTTTTTTAGTTATGTTAAAGTGTGTTTTATGTTTTTTTTAAATGTCTTTATGTGGGGAAGAGGGCACGGTAAGGGGGATACCGTCGTTCGGTCGCTTCCTGGAGAGACGCGACTACTATTCGAGTCGCGTCCTCACCCCCCCCCCCCCCCAGCGCCTACCTACTGGATTGGCGCGGCCTTCCTGCCGGGATCGACCAGAGCTCCAGCAGCGGCGGACAGCGCTGTAACATCGCGGGGCTGGCGGTGCCTTACCGGGGATCGCCGTCTGGAGCCCGGAGTGCTGGACCTGATGCACCGACATCATGGAGCTGCGGTTTGCGGAGCTCCCAACGCAGGCGGCGCTGATCAGTTAAACAGGTACATTGAAGGTACACGTTTGGATGGATATAGTCCAAAGGCAGGTGGGACCAGTGTAGCTGGGACATGCTGGTCGGTGTGGGAAGTTGAGCGGAAGGGCTGTTTGTACACTCTATGTCTCTATAAAGCCATCAATGTGATATGCTTGTGATTCATCTTAACGAAATTGGAGATTGCTGGTGTCTGATGGATTGCGCGTCATCATATTTGTAGAGTACATTTTTTATCAATCAAGATGTTCAATGGCACTTTATTAATGAGCGATTTATCAATTGGAATCTAATTGCATGCCATCGTCACAACCAAAGGCCACTCCCACCCCCTAACCCCTCCTCCCTTAAGCCCCGGTCATTCACTCTTCTCTTCACTTCTGTTGGACAGCGTGTACCAAAGTATGAAAGGACGTACCATCTGATTCAGGGACAGCTTTGTCCCAGCAGACCTCTCGTGTGCTACCTTCCTGTGGCCCTCATGATTGAAAATAAAAATGCTCTTTTTATTCTCTAGACGTGACACTACACGTTGCACAGTGCTCATTTGTGTCGTGTGCCCTACCAGATATACTGAGGAGTGATGTGATCTGCCTGTATAGTACGCCTAACATTTTTTTTCGCAGCGCAAGTGATGGTAATCAATCAATAACTATTGATCTTAGACAATGCGTTGATAGACCGGGGATCCCGGATTGTGAAGTGATTAATGGAGCGAAATTGATGGATATCTCTTGTATGCTTGGGATTAACATCACATTCGCTGTAATCTGCAGCAATGTTTCCACTGTTAAAGTGGCTAAATTAATACGACCAGTTGATTGCATGGGGTTAGGAAGTCAAATAGTTGGCGCTAGGTATCATTTGGAGGCATGTGGTCAGATACTTTAATTTCCAGCTGTAATTGATAGATTGGAATCTGGGAGGTGAAGTCAGAAAATGGATTGCGTCACTGAAGCTCCATTGTTCTACGTCACACACTGTGGATTATTCAGCAACGAGCGCCTTGGAACTTTCTATGTTTGTTTCCTGTGGCAACCAAGTCATTGTTCTCATTGCCCAAACGGCGCGCGTTTGGCCAACGCCACCGTTCTATCCCCGGTGGCGGTATAAATACCGGAGCGGCGCTGCATTGCGTCACAGTCTCGAGAACCACGCGAGCGGAGCAACATGGTCAGCCTGCGGGAGAATGCCCGCGGGACGCGCGTGTTCCCCCCGGGCGACGGATCCACGGGGGAGGGAAGCGATTGTCTACACACACCGGACACGGGAAGGGGAGAGCGCACCAGTGGAATGGGAACGTAGTGGGTAACGGAACTGAGAGCGGGAATGAGACGGCGACGGGAGGAGGGAGAGCGCAGGGTAATATTGGGCAGGGAAACGAGGAATGCAATTTTGAGGAATTTGAGGGTTGCATTCGGCGAAGGCAGCGTGGAGAGTCTGCGAATTGCAATGTTGGGTGGAACTGAGAAGGTGGTCATATTCGGCGGGAGACGGTGAGCGATCAGGGCCAAGCAGGCTATGAATAAGTCCAAGTGGTGATCAATAGGAATTATGGAAATCACGCGGCCCGCAGCAGTAAACGAGAAATTACCAACGCTCACCTCTCGCCCTAACATCTCACCGCCTGTTTCTCCTCGCCAACAGCGCGAATGTCTGTCAATCCACATCGGCCAGGCTGGCGTCCAGGTTGGCAACGCTTGCTGGGAGTTGTATTGCCTGGAGCACGGGATCCAACCGGATGGACAGATGCCCAGCGACTCGACCATCGGAGGCGGCGACGATTCGTTCAACACCTTCTTCAGCGAGACGGGTGCGGGCAAACACGTACCAAGGGCCGTGTTCATCGACCTGGAGCCCACGGTGATCGGTAAGTTGGGAGATGCAGAGAATGTCGGCCGTGCTCTTAAGTCCCTTCCGGGGAGGGGGCAGTGTGTAGCAATGGTTAATTCTCTCTCTTTACCGCCCCACAGATGAGGTGCGGACCGGCACCTACCGCCAGCTTTTCCACCCCGAACAGCTCATCACCGGCAAGGAGGACGCGGCCAATAACTACGCCCGGGGCCACTGCTCCATCGGCAAGGAGATCGTGGACCTGGTCCTGGATCGCATCCGGAAGCTGGTAGGTTGCTCAGCGACTGCAAATTACCGGCTGCGACTCCGCGTGCTTACAGCGCCAATGTATCCGTTGCACCGGCTCATTCGCGAGTGCTGCCGCCATGATGTTCCCAAACACTCATTGTCGCCGCTCTATTTATCACAGAGATACTCACCGAACATCTCGCTCTGCACCGGCTGTAGAGAGCACCATGACCCTCTCGTGTCGCTCCTTCCCTTCAAACGTTGGCACAGAATTGAGCGTTTGTCCCTTCTCCACCCTCAGGCCGATCTCTGCACCGGACTGCAGGGGTTCCTCATCTTCCACAGTTTCGGTGGCGGCACTGGCTCGGGCTTCACCTCCCTCCTCATGGAGAGACTCTCCGTCGACTACGGCAAGAAATCCAAGCTGGAGTTTTCCCGTCTACCCGGCGCCGCAGATCTCCACCGCAGTGGTCCGAGCCCTACAATGCGGTGTTGGTCACCACTGCACCCTGGAGCACTCCGACTGCGCCTTCATGATGGACAACGAGGCCATTTACGACGTGTGTCGGCGGAACCTGGACATCGAGCGCCCCACCTACACCAACCTCAACCGCCTGATGGCACAGTTAGTGTCGTCTATCACCGCCTCGCTGCGCTTCGACGGCGCTCTCAACGTGGACCTGACTGAATTCCAAACCAACCTGGTTCCCTACCCGCGCATCCACTTCCCGCTCGTCACCTACGCTCCCATTATTTCTGCAGAGAAGGCTTACCACGAGGAACTGTCCGTCTCCCATTGACCAACGCCTGCTTCGAGCCGGCCAACCAGTTGGTTAAGTGCGACCCTCGCCAGGGAAGTACATGGCGTGCTGTATGCTGTACCGCGGGGACGTGGTGCCCAAGGACGTCAATGCCTCCATCGCCACCATCAAGACAAAGCGCACCATCCAGTTCGTGGACTGGTGCCCGACCGGGTTCAAGGTGAGTGTGACCAACGCTCGCGTTTCCCTGCACACACATGCAGTCTAACGCATCTGCTGGAATAACAACATAGATGCAACCATTTGTACTCTGCAAATAAATCATATCAGCACCCGAAGGGCACACACACACACACACCCCTTCTTCAAGGGTGTGAATATTTTGCAAAGGGTGCAGGAGGGTGTCATCCGGACAGTCCTTGGCCTTGCGGCCTTGTGTTTATGGGAGATGTTAGATAGGCTGGGGCTTTTTTATTTGGGGCGTAGAAATCTGAAGGGCAGGACGTATCCTGGTGTGCAAGATCACGAGGGACATGGAAATATCTGTTCTCATTTTCACATCTCAAAACTGGATGTCCTCTACGTGAGGCGAGAGATGAGATATTTAAGAAGGACCTCCCGACCAATTAATCTATTCTGAGGGTAGTCCGCATCTGGCACGAGTTGTCAGGTAAAGCTAGAAACCCTTACGTTTGCTACATTCAAAGCATAGATAGAAATTCCCAAAACATAGGATGCACAGGAAGGAGTTAGAAGGATAAAGGGCAGTCGCATGCAAACGAGACGAGTCCAATATGCCAACTGCGGGGCATGGACAAGGTGGTTCGAAGAGCACGCTTCCCAGCTGCACAGCACCATACCTTCATGGCTCCAACACACATGTATCGGAGCTTGTAATCTGGAGAATACTTACATCCAGAGATTTATTTAACGGAATCGCTAAGCTATAAATCAATGATAATTTGTGCAATTTAAGGGCGCAGTACTAAACTGATAATGCAAGCATATTTGTGCAAGTAGAATTAATTTGTAGGGTTTTTTTTCGGCCGCAGGTGGGCATCAACTACCAGCCCCCGACGGTGGTGCCGGGGGGCGACCTGGCCAAGGTGCAACGCGCCCTCTGCATGCTGAGCAACACCACCGCCATCTCCATGGCCTGGACCCGCCTCAACCTCAAGTTCGACAAGATGTACGCCAAGCGGGCCTTTGTGCACTGGTACGTGGGAGAGGGGCTGGAGGAAGGAGAGTTCCAGGACGCGCGGGAGGACATGGCGTCGCTGGAGAAGGACTACCAGGAGGTGGCCGTGGATTCCGCCGACCTCGAGAGAAGGGGGGAAGAGGAAGAATAAAATGTATTAATTTCGTAGTTAAAAGTTTAATTTAATACAGATTTAATAGATTATATCGATAGATATTATACTTATGATGATAAAATTATTTTAAGGACCGATTGTTTTGTCGATTTATTTGAAGTCGGAGAATGGAAAATAACAACATTGTTGGGCAGAGAGTGGGGAGAGTAATTTGGGTGCAGCTGTTCGTATGTAAGTCCTCATCCTACCTGTAGGAGTCATTTAAAGACGAGATGATGGGAATACAGTTCTGGCGTGCTCCACAGAACATGAAGGATGCGGATGGCGGTTTTCCTGAAGCTTGGATGGTAAATTCAGTCAATAAGAAAAGAGGAAACTATCTCGGCGGCGCAGCGGTACAGCTGGTGCTTTACAGCGCCAGAGACACGGGGATCGATTCTGACTATTGGTGCTTATCTGCACGGAGTTTGTATGTTCTCCCTGTCACAGCATCGAATTTCCCAGCGTGCTCCGGCTTCCTCACGCACTCCGAAGCCTTACAGGTTCGCAGGATAATTTGGCGTCTGTAAATTGTCCCTAGTGTGTAGGATAATTTTGAGGTGGGAGAATTGCTGTTCGCCGTTCGCTCGACGAGCCGACGGGACTCCTTTCGCGCTGTATCTCTGAAAAACAAAAAAACGCTTGAAGGAAACTGATTAGTTTGAAGTAGGCCTCGAATCGAAACGTCACCGATTCCTTTTCTCCAGAGATGCTTCCTGACTGCGGTTATTCCAGCATTTTGTGTCTATCTTGGTGGTAAACAGCATCTGTAGTTCATTCCTACTCAAAATGAAATACAGGTAAGTTTTAGGATGTTGGATGGGACAGGGTCCCGATGGAATATACAAAAAGGAGCAAAGCACTTTGGTAGAGCATCGGAAAGGTCAAATGTCTTTGGCCACTGGGAATATGAAAAATCTCATGGGGTTTCAACTATATATGGATTATACGAGGGGAGGCGGGGAGAGGGAAGGGCCATTAATTGGTGATGGAATTTAATACTGAGAAGTGTGAGGTGTTGCATTTTGGACGTCGAACAAGGGAAAGAGCTACACAGTAAATGGCAATGCTCTGAGGAGTGTTGTGGGGAAGAGGGTTCTAGGTGTGCAGGTGCACGGTTCCTTAAAGGTCGAGTTTTAGTTAGAAAAGGTAGTCAAACAGGCTTATGGCACATTGACCTTTATCAGTCATAGTAATGTATATGGAGTTGGGAGGTCATGTTGCAGTTGCATAAGTCGTTGGTAGGACCGCATTTAGAATATTGTGTCCTATTTTGGGCACCATGTTATAGGAAAGATATGTCAAGCTTGAAAGGGTTCAGAAACGATTTACGAGGACGTTGCCAGCGACCACCTCTAGAAGGTCGTGAGGAGTTCGCTGGCAGCCAATCACAGCGCGTTCTATCGGGCGGGTTCGCTGGCAGCCAATCACAGCGCGTTCTATCGGGCGGGTTCGCTGGCAGCCAATCACAGCGCGTTCTATCGGGCGGGGTCGCTGGCAGCGAATCACAGCGAGTTCTATCGGGCGGGTTCGCTGGCAGCCAATCACAGCGCGTTCTATCGGGCGGGTTCGCTGGCAGCCAATCACGGCGCGTTATATCGGGCGGGTTCGCTGTCAGCCAATCACAGCGAGTTCTATCGGGGGGGGGGGGGGGGTTGCTGGTAGCCAATCACAGCGCGTTCCGGCTGCATAGAACGTTCTATCGGGCGAGGTATAAACGGCGCGTTCGGCGGATGCGACACATTGTCTGGAGCTGCCTGATGGATGGAAAGTTCATGTTGGGTGCGCCAGAGGCGGGGCTGGGTCGGTCGGTTCAAGGAAGACTGGATAGACTCGGCTTGTACTCAATGGAATTTAGAAGATTGATGGGGGAGTGGTGAATCTGTGGAATTCTCTCACAGAAGGTAGTTGAGGCCAGTTCATTGGCTATATTTAAGAGGGAGTTAGATGTAGCCCTTGTGGCTAAAGGGATCAGGGGATATGGAGAGAAGGCAGGCACAGGATACTGAGTTGGATGATCAGCCACGATCATATTGAATGGCGGTGCAGGCTCGAAGGGCCGAAAGGCATTCTCCTGAACCTATTTTCTATGTTTCTATGTAAACCTCGATCATATTCTTGACACGCGACCAACCAGCTACACAACCGTGCTGACTATCCCAAATCTTCCTCTGCCCATCTACATGCATTCATAACCTGTCCTTCAGATACCCCCTCGCATCTTTCCGACCACAAATCTTTAACTAAAACCCACTGATGTTAGGTTCCATCCACCTCTCCAGAGGGTCTGTTTACCCCCTATAACAACTACACTCACCCCCACACCTTTCCCCCTTCTCAATGCTCTCCGCTATATCTGCCCACAGGCCGACCAGTGCACCGGACTGCAGGGGTTCCTCATCTTCCACAGTTTCGGTGTCGGCACCGGCTCGGGTTTCACCTCCCACCTCATGGAGAGTCGACTACGGCAAGAAATCCAAGCTGGTGTTTTCCATCTATCCGGCGCCGCAGATCTCCACCGCCGTGGTCGAGCCCTACAACGCGCTGCTGGTCACCCACTGCACCCTGGAGCACTCCTATTGCTCCTTCATGCTGGACAACGAGGCTATTTACGATTGTAGGCGGAACCTGGACATCGAGCGCCCCACCTACACCAACCTCAACCTCAACCGCCTGCTGGGGCATGTAGTGTCGTCCATTACCGCCTCGCTGCGCTTCGACGGTGCCCTCAACGTGGACCTGCCTGGTCCCCTACCCGCGCATTCACTTAACGCTGGTCACCTGATTTCGGCTGAGAAGGCTTACCACGAGCAACTGTCCGTGTCGGAGATCACCAACGCCTGCTTCGAGCCGGTCAACCAGATGCTCAAATACGACCCCCGCCAGGGCAAATACATGGCGTGCAGCATGTTGTACCGTGGGGGACGTGGTGCCCAAGGACGTCAACGCCTCCATCGCCACCATCAAGACCAAGCGCTCCATCCAGTTCGTGGACTGGTGTTCGACCGGGTTCAAGGTAGGAGGAGGTTGTGCAGGAATCCACGCGGCAGAAGCTTGACCAAACACTGGTCTCGCACTGGTACCACAGCCAGACCAGCCGGTCCACGATTGCAGAAACCAGGAGACATTCTTTCCAAACCGAGGGCCTGGGTTCTAAACATCCAGGAATCATTGAAGGTTTCTAGGAGACTCCTGTCCAATGGGACACGCCGGCATCTTGATAACTAGCAGGGGGTTCCTCGTTTAAAGGCGCAAATCTTCATTGCTTAGACCACGATCAGTAACATTCGGCCCATCGGGTCCATGCTGACCCTTCCACACTGATCTGTTTTGTAGTAAATGCCTATTCTGTTCCGTGTGCTGAAGCAAAGTAAGAATTTCATTGTCCTATCAGGGACACATGACTATAAACTCACTTGAACTTGAACTTGAACCAGTAATTCCATTCTCTCCTGTCACTTATGTCTCACTAGAATTTAGAAGATTGAGTGGGGATCTTATAGAAACGTACACAATTCGTAAGGGGTTAGACAGGCTAGATGCAGGAAGATTGGTCCAGATGTTGGGGAAGTCCAGAACAAGGCATTAGGGGTTCAGTATTGATGTGGATAGAGAACTGGCTGGCAGACCGGAAACAAAAAGTAGGAGTAAACGGGTCTTTTCAGAATGGCAGGCAGTGACAAGTGGGGTACCGCAAGGCTCAGTGCTGGGACCCCAGGTATTTACAATATATATTAATGATCTGGATGAGGGAATTTAATGCAACACCTCCAAGTTTGAGGATGACACGAAGCTGGGGGGCAGTGTTAGTTGTGAGGAGGATGCTAGGCGGCTGCAAGGTGACTTATTGAAACTTACTTAAGGTGATGTTATTGAAACGTACAAAATTCTTAAGGGGTTGGACAGGCTAGATGCAGGAAGATTGTTCCCAGTGTTGGGGAAGTCCAGAACAAGGGGTCACAGTTTAAGGATAAGGGGGAAGTCTTTTAGGAACAAGATGAGAAAAACATTTTTCACGCAGAGAGTGGTGGAATTATCTGTCACAGAATGTAGTCGAGGCCAGTTCATTGGCTATATTTAAGAGGGAGTTAGATGTGGCCCTTGTGGCTAAAGGTATCAGGGGGTACAGGATACTGAGTTGGATGATCAGCCATGGTCTTATTGAATGGCGGTGCTGGCTCGAAGGGCCGAATGCCCTACTCCTGCACCTATTTTCTATGTTTCTATGTTTCTACATAACGCTCGTTCAGTCCCATATTTTTTCATTATTCCTCCATGCGACTTGCCAGCACCAGCCTCTTTGCGGTTGGGGGGGGGGGGGGGGGGGGGGCGGAAAGGGATAAGGCGGCGGATCGTCGGAGCTTGGGATCGATCCCGGGTCCACAGCGCTCTGGCACAGCTGCTTTCGTGGAACTTCAACCCTAGCGGGAACCATTTGCAATTTCCAGAACTCCATTGGTTGGCCCCGGTTTCTTCCAACCGAAGAACCAAACTGGTGTCCCTCGGCTAAAAGAGCACCGATTTCTCTTTCACCACTCACTTATGCACTCTGCGTATTAATCCATCGCTGACATGTTGACGTGACAAAGCAATGGAGGGCGGCTTTTATTCGCTGCGCCACTGCCGCCACCTACCGGCGGTAGATGCATCTCATCTTGAAGTCAGATTCAGATTCAGATTCAGATTCAATCTTTATTGTCATTGTGCATTGTATAGTACAGAGACACCGAAATTCAAATTTCAAATTAAAATTTCAAATTTATTTTGTCACATACACCTAGGTGTAGTGAAATTCTTTTTGCCATGCAGCACATTAAAAAAGAATACAACATGACAGTAATAGCTAGTTTCAACATCAAAACATCCCCCTTACTCGAGACCGTGGCTTCCGGAGCCGACAGGGCCGCGCCGAATGGAGCTCAACTGGCGATCTCATCAGGAGATCCCAGGCTCCCGATGGAAAGTTCAGCGCCGCCGCAAGCAGCCGCTCCACAGACCCGCAGCTCCGCAACGGACCCAGCTCCAGTTACCGGAGTTTCAGCGAAGTCACCGCCAGCCCCGCAATGGCGCTCCAGCGCTGCACCGTCGTCCTCCGACCCCCAGCTCCGCCGCCGCCGATGCCGAGCCGGTACTGCTGCCGCCGGTGCCGCCGCCGCTGCTAAGCTGATGCCGCCGCCGCTACTAAGCTGATGCCGCCGCCGCCGGCGCTGAGCCGGTGCCGTCGCCGGTGCCGTCTCCGGTGCCGCCTCTGAGCCGATGCCGCCGCCGCTGAACCGGTGCCGTCGCCGGTGCCGCCGCCGCCGGCGCTGAGCCGGTGCCGTCGCCGCCGCCGGCGCTGAGCCGGTGCCGTCGCCGGTGCCGTCTCCGGTGCCGCCTCTGAGCCGATGCCGCCGCCGCTGAACCGGTGCCGTCGCCGGTGCCGCCGAGCCGGTACCGCCACGGAGCCGGTGCCGCCTCTGAGCCGGTACCGCCGCCGCCGCCGCCGCCGCTGAGCCGGTGCCGCCGCCGCTGCTGAGCCGGTGCCGCCGCCGCCGTCGATGCCGAAGCTCCAGGC
>JAWMAR010000141.1:4786711-4899265 GCA_036785375.1 Leucoraja ocellata
CATTTGTACTCTGCAAATAAATCATATCAGCACCCGAAGGGCACACACACACACACACCCCTTCTTCAAGGGTGTGAATATTTTGCAAAGGGTGCAGGAGGGTGTCATCCGGACAGTCCTTGGCCTTGCGGCCTTGTGGTTATGGGAGATGTTAGATAGGCTGGGGCTTTTTTATTTGGGGCGTAGAAATCTGAAGGGCAGGACGTATCCTGGTGTGCAAGATCACGAGGGACATGGAAATATCTGTTCTCATTTTCACATCTCAAAACTGGATGTCCTCTACGTGAGGCGAGAGATGAGATATTTAAGAAGGACCTCCCGACCAATTAATCTATTCTGAGGGTAGTCCGCATCTGGCACGAGTTGTCAGGTAAAGCTAGAAACCCTTACGTTTGCTACATTCAAAGCATAGATAGAAATTCCCAAAACATAGGATGCACAGGAAGGAGTTAGAAGGATAAAGGGCAGTCGCATGCAAACGAGACGAGTCCAATATGCCAACTGCGGGGCATGGACAAGGTGGTTCGAAGAGCACGCTTCCCAGCTGCACAGCATCATACCTTCATGGCTCCAACACACATGTATCGGAGCTTGTAATCTGGAGAATACTTACATCCAGAGATTTATTTAACGGAATCGCTAAGCTATAAATCAATGATAATTTGTGCAATTTAGGGGCGCAGTACTAAACTGATAATGCAAGCATATTTGTGCAAGTAGAATTAATTTTTAGGGTTTTTTTTCGGCCGCAGGTGGGCATCAACTACCAGCCCCCGACGGTGGTGCCGGGGGGCGACCTGGCCAAGGTGCAACGCGCCCTCTGCATGCTGAGCAACACCACCGCCATCTCCATGGCCTGGACCCGCCTCAACCTCAAGTTCGACAAGATGTACGCCAAGCGGGCCTTTGTGCACTGGTACGTGGGAGAGGGGCTGGAGGAAGGAGAGTTCCAGGACGCGCGGGAGGACATGGCGTCGCTGGAGAAGGACTACCAGGAGGTGGCCGTGGATTCCGCCGACCTCGAGAGAAGGGGGGAAGAGGAAGAATAAAATGTATTAATTTCGTAGTTAAAAGTTTAATTTAATACAGATTTAATAGATTATATCGATAGATATTATACTTATGATGATAAAATTATTTTAAGGACCGATTGTTTTGTCGATTTATTTGAAGTCGGAGAATGGAAAATAACAACATTGTTGGGCAGAGAGTGGGGAGAGTAATTTGGGCGCAGCTGTTCGTATGTAAGTCCTCATCCTACCTGTAGGAGTCATTTAAAGACAAGATGATGGGAATACAGTTCTGGCGTGCTCCACAGAACATGAAGGATGCGGATGGCGGTTTTCCTGAAGCTTGGATGGTAAATTCAGTCAATAAGAAAAGAGGAAACTATCTCGGCGGCGCAGCGGTACAGCTGGTGCTTTACAGCGCCAGAGACACGGGGATCGATTCTGACTATTGGTGCTTATCTGCACGGAGTTTGTATGTTCTCCCTGTCACAGCATCGAATTTCCCAGCGTGCTCCGGCTTCCTCACGCACTCCGAAGCCTTACAGGTTCGCAGGATAATTTGGCGTCTGTAAATTGTCCCTAGTGTGTAGGATAATTTTGAGGTGGGAGAATTGCTGTTCGCCGTTCGCTCGACGAGCCGACGGGACTCCTTTCGCGCTGTATCTCTGAAAAACAAAAAAACGCTTGAAGGAAACTGATTAGTCTGAAGTAGGGCCTCGAATCGAAACGTCACCGATTCCTTTTCTCCAGAGATGCTTCCTGACTGCGGTTATTCCAGCATTTTGTGTCTATCTTTGGTGGTAAACCAGCATCTGTAGTTCATTCCTACTCAAAATGAAATACAGGTAAGTTTTAGGATGTTGAGATGGGACAGGGTCCCGATGGAATATACAAAAAGGAGCAAAGCACTTTGGTAGAGCATCGGAAAGGTCAAATGTCTTTGGCCACTGAGAATATGAAAAATCTCATGGGGTTTCAACTATATATGGATTATACGAGGGGAGGCGGGGAGAGGGAAGGGCCATTAATTGGTGATGGAATTTAATACTGAGAAGTGTGAGGTGTTGCATTTTGGGACGTCGAACAAGGGAAAGAGCTACACAGTAAATGGCAATGCTCTGAGGAGTGTTGTGGGGAAGAGGGTTCTAGGTGTGCAGGTGCACGGTTCCTTAAAGGTCGAGTTTTAGTTAGAAAAGGTAGTCAAACAGGCTTATGGCACATTGACCTTTATCAGTCAGAGTAATGTATATGGAATGTTTAAGAGGGAACTGCAGATGCTGGAGAATCGAAGGTTACACAGAAAAGCTGGAGAAACTCAGCGGGTGCAGCAGCATCTATGGAGCGAAGGAAATAGGCAACGTTTCGGGCCGAAACCCTTCTTCAGACTGATCGGGGGTGGGGGTGGGTGGGGACAAGAAAGGGAAAAGGAGGAGTAGCCAGAAGGCTGGAGGGTGGGAGGAGACAGCAGGGGAGCTGAGGAAGGGGAGGAGACAGCAAGGACTAACAGAATTGGGAGAATTCGATGTTCATGCCCCCGGGGTGCAGACTCCCCAAACGGAATATGAGGTGCTGTTCCTCCAATTTCCGGTGCTGCTCGCTGTGGCCATGGAGGAGACCCAGGACAGAGAGGTCGGAGGCGGAGTGGGCGGGGGAGTTGAAGTGCTGAGCCACCGGGAGGTCAGCTTGGTTATTGCGGACCGAGCGGAGGTGTTCGGCGAAACGATCGCCCAACCTCCGCTTGGTCTCACCGATATAGATCTGCTGACATCTAGAGCAGCGGACGCAATAGATGAGGTTGGAAGAGTGCACGTAAACCTCTGTCGCACCTGGAACGATTGCTTGGGTCCTTGAACGGAGTCGAGGGGGGAGGTAAAGGGACAAGTGTTGCATCTCTTGCGGTTGCAAGGGAAAGTGCCCGGGGAGGGGGTGGACCGAGAGGGAAGGGAAGAATTGACAAGGGAGTTATGGAGGGAGCGGTCTTTGCGGAAGGCAGATATGGGGGGAGATGGGAAGATGTGGCGAGTAGTGGGGTCACGTTGGAGGTGGCGAAACTGACGGAGGATTATTTTCGTATGTGACGGCTGGTGGGGTGTAAGGTGAGGACTAGGGGGACTCGGCCCTTGTTGCGAGTGCGGGGATGGGGAGAGAGAGCAGTGTTGCGGGGTATGGAAGAGACCCTGGTGCGAGCCTCATTTATGGTGGAGGAGGGGAACCCCCGTTCCCTGAATAGTGAGGACATTTCAGATGTCCTGGTGTGGAACGCCTCATCCGTGGAGCAGATGCGGCGTAGACGGAGGAATTGGGAGTAGGGGATGGAGTCCTTACAGGAAGCAGGGTGGGAAGAAGTGTAGTCCAGATAGCCATGGGAGTCAGTGGGTTTATAGTGTATGTCGGTTAGAAGTCTATCACCTGCAATGGAGATAGTGAGGTTATTGAGTTCATTTTGAGTTCATATTCATATTCATGTTCATATTGAGCTATTTTGAGTTCATATTCCCAGTGGCCAAAGACATTTCCGCGCATTCAATTCTCTAGGCCCTCACCCCCTCATCTTCACCATGGACGTCCAATCACTATACACCTCCATCCCCCACCACGATGGTCTCACAGCCCTCCGGTTCTTCCTCGACCAGAGAAGCAACCCATACCCAGCCACTGACACTCTCCTCCGCCTAGCGGAGCTGGTCCTTACCCTCAATAACTTTGCGTTCGACTCCTCCCACTTCCTCCAAATACAAGGCGTAGCTATGGGCACACGCATGGGCCCCAGCTATGCCTGCCTATTTGTAGGTTACGTCGAGCAATCCTTGTTCAATACATACCAGGGCCCCATCCCCAACCTCTACCTCCGCTACATCGACGACTGCTTTGGTGCCACCTCCTGCACCCGCACACAACTGACTGACTTAATCCACTTCACCACTAATTTCCATCCGGCACTGAAATACACCTGGACCATTTCCGACACTTCCCTACCATTCCTTGACCTCACTATCTCCATTGCAGGTGATAGACTTCTAACCGACATACACTATAAACCCACTGACTCCCATGGCTATCTGGACTACACTTCTTCCCACCCTGCTTCCTGTAAGGACTCCATCCCCTACTCCCAATTCCTCCGTCTACGCCGCATCTGCTCCACGGATGAGGCGTTCCACACCAGGACATCTGAAATGTCCTCACTATTCAGGGAACGGGGGTTCCCCTCCTCCACCATAAATGAGGCTCGCACCAGGGTCTCTTCCATACCCCGCAACACTGCTCTCTCTCCCCATCCCCGCACTCGCAACAAGGGCCGAGTCCCCCTAGTCCTCACCTTTCACCCCACCAGCCGTCACATACAAAAAATAATCCTCCGTCAGTTTCGCCACCTCCAACGTGACCCCACTACTCGCCACATCTTCCCATCTCCCCCCATATCTGCCTTCCGCAAAGACCGCTCCCTCCATAACTCCCTTGTCAATTCTTCCCTTCCCTCTCGGTCCACCCCCTCCCTGGGCACTTTCCCTTGCAACCGCAAGAGATGCAACACTTGTCCCTTTACCTCCCCCCTCGACTCCGTTCAAGGACCCAAGCAATCGTTCCAGGTGCGACAGAGGTTTACGTGCATCTCTTCCAACCTCATCTATTGCGTCCGCTGCTCTAGATGTCAGCAGATCTATATCGGTGAGACCAAGCGGAGGTTGGGCGATCGTTTCGCCGAACACCTCCGCTCGGTCCGCAATAACCAAGCTGACCTCCCGGTGGCTCAGCACTTCAACTCCCCCTCCCACTCCGCCTCCGACCTCTCTGTCCTGGGTCTCCTCCATGGCCACAGCGAGCAGCACCGGAAATTGGAGGAACAGCACCTCATATTCTGTTTGGGGAGTCTGCACCCCGGGGGCATGAACATCGAATTCTCCCAATTCTGTTAGTCCTTGCTGTCTCCTCCCCTTCCTCAGCTCCCCTGCTGTCTCCTCCCACCCTCCAGCCTTCTGGCTACTCCTCCTTTTCCCTTTCTTGTCCCCACCCACCCCCACCCCCGATCAGTCTGAAGAAGGGTTTCGGCCCGAAACGTTGCCTATTTCCTTCGCTCCATAGATGCTGCTGCACCCGCTGAGTTTCTCCAGCTCTTCTGTGTAACCTAATGTATATGGAAGTTGGGAGGTCATGTTGCAGTTGCATAAGTCGTTGGTAGGACCGCATTTAGAATATTGTGTCCTATTTTGGGCACCATGTTATAGGAAAGATATGTTCAAGCTTGAAAGGGTTCAGAAACGATTTACGAGGACGTTGCCAGGACTAGAAGGTGTGAGCTATTAGAGAGGTTGAGTTCGCTGGCAGCCAATCACAGCGCGTTCTATCGGGCGGGTTCGCTGGCAGCCAATCACAGCGCGTTCTATCGGGCGGGGTCGCTGGCAGCGAATCACAGCGAGTTCTATCGGGCGGGTTCGCTGGCAGCCAATCACAGCGCGTTCTATCGGGCGTGTTCGCTGGCAGCCAATCACGGCGCGTTATATCGGGCGGGTTCGCTGTCAGCCAATCACAGCGAGTTCTATCGGGGGGGGGGGGGGTTGCTGGTAGCCAATCACAGCGCGTTCCGGCTGCATAGAACGTTCTATCGGGCGAGGTATAAACGGCGCGTTCGGCGGATGCGACACATTGTCTGGAGCTGCCTGATGGATGGAAGTTCATGTTGGGTGCGCCAGAGGCGGGGCTGGGTCGGTCGGTTCAAGGAAGACTGGATAGACTCGGCTTGTACTCAATGGAATTTAGAAGATTGATGGGGGAGTGGTGAATCTGTGGATTTCTCTCACAGAAGGTAGTTGAGGCCAGTTCATTGGCTATATTTAAGAGGGAGTTAGATGTAGCCCTTGTGGCTAAAGGGATCAGGGGATATGGAGAGAAGGCAGGCACAGGATACTGAGTTGGATGATCAGCCACGATCATATTGAATGGCGGTGCAGGCTCGAAGGGCCGAAAGGCATTCTCCTGAACCTATTTTCTATGTTTCTATGTAAACCTCGATCAGATTCTTGACACGCGACCAACCAGCTACACAACCGTGCTGACTATCCCAAATCTTCCTCTGCCCATCTACATGCATTCATAACCTGTCCTTCAGATACCCCCTCGCATCTTTCCGACCACAAATTTTTTACTAAAACCCACTGATGTTAGGTTCCATCCACCTCTCCAGAGGGTCTGTTTACCCCCTGTAACAACTACACTCACCCCCACACCTTTCCCCCTTCTCAATGCTCTCCGCTATATCTGCCCACAGGCCGACCAGTGCACCGGACTGCAGGGGCTCCTCATCTTCCACAGTTTCGGTGTCGGCACCGGCTCGGGTTTCACCTCCCACCTCATGGAGAGTCGACTACGGCATGAAATCCAAGCTGGTGTTTTCCATCTATCCGGCGCCGCAGATCTCCACCGCCGTGGTCGAGCCCTACAACGCGCTGCTGGTCACCCACTGCACCCTGGAGCACTCCTACTGCTCCTTCATGCTGGACAACGAGGCTATTTACGATTGTAGGCGGAACCTGGACATCGAGCGCCCCACCTACACCAACCTCAACCTCAACCGCCTGCTGGGGCATGTAGTGTCGTCCATTACCGCCTCGCTGCGCTTCGACGGCGCCCTCAACGTGGACCTGCCTGGTCCCCTACCCGCGCATTCACTTAACGCTGGTCACCTGATTTCGGCTGAGAAGGCTTACCACGAGCAACTGTCCGTGTCGGAGATCACCAACGCCTGCTTCGAGCCGGTCAACCAGATGCTCAAATGCGACCCCCGGCAGGGCAAATACATGGCGTGCAGCGTGTTGTACCGTGGGGACGTGTGCCCAAGGACGTCAACGTCTCCATCGCCACCATCAAGACCAAGCACTCCATCCAGTTCGTGGACAGGTGTTCGACCGGGTTCAAGGTAGGAGGAGGTTGTGCAGGAATCCACGCGGCAGAAGCTTGACCAAACACTGGTCTCGCACTGGTACCACAGCCAGACCAGCCGGTCCACGATTGCAGAAACCAGGAGACGTTCTTTCCAAACCGAGGGCCTGGGTTCTAAACATCCAGGGAATCATTGAAGGTTTCTAGGAGACTCCTGTCCAATGGGACACGCCGGCATCTTGATAACTAGCAGGGGGTTCCCTCGTTTAAAGGCGCAAATCTTCATTGTTTAGACCACGATCAGTAACATTCGGCCCATCGGGTCCATGCTGACCCTTCCACACTGATCTGTTTTGTAGTAAATGCCTATTCTGTTCCGTGTGCTGAAGCAAAGTAAGAATTTCATTGTCCTATCAGGGACACATGACTATAAACTCACTTGAACTTAAACTTGAACCAGTAATTCCATTCTCTCCTGTCACTTATGTCTCACTAGAATTTAGAAGATTGAATGGGGATCTTATAGAAACGTACACAAATCTTAAGGGGTTAGACAGGCTAGATGCAGGAAGATTGTTCCCGATGTTGTGGAAGTCCAGAACAAGGCATTGGGGGTTCAGTATTGATGTGGATAGAGAACTGGCTGGCAGACCGGAAACAAAACGTAGGAGTAAACGGGTCCTTTTCAGAATGGCAGGCAGTGACAAGTGGGGTACCGCAAGGCTCAGTGCTGGGACCCCAGGTATTTACAATATGTATTAATGATCTGGATGAGGGAATTTAATGCAACACCTCCAAGTTTGAGGATGACACGAAGCTGGGGGGGCAGTGTTAATTGTGAGGAGGATGCTAGGCGGCTGCAAGGTGACTTATTGAAACTTACTTAAGGTGATGTTATTGAAACGTACAAAATTCTTAAGGGGTTGGACAGGCTAGATGCAGGAAGATTGTTCCCAGTGTTGGGGAAGTCCAGAACAAGGGGTCACAGTTTAAGGATAAGGGGGAAGTATTTTAGGAACAAGATGAGAAAAACATTTTTCACGCAGAGAGTGGTGGAATTATCTGTCACAGAATGTAGTCGAGGCCAGTTCATTGGCTATATTTAAGAGGGAGTTAGATGTGGCCCTTGTGGCTAAAGGTATCAGGGGGTACAGGATACTGAGTTGGATGATCAGCCATGGTCTTATTGAATGGCGGTGCTGGCTCCGCATGCCCTACTCCTGCACCTATTTTCTATGTTTCTATGTTTCTACATAACGCTCGTTCAGTCCCATATTTTTTCATTATTCCTCCATGCGACTTGCCAGCACCACTCGGTGGTGGGGGGGGGGGGGGGGGGGGGGAGCGGGAAGGGATAAGGCGGCGGATCGTCGGAGCTTGGGATCGATCCCGGGTCCACAGCGCTCTGGCACAGCTGCTTTCGTGGAACTTCAACCCTAGCGGGAACCATTTGCAATTTCCAGAACTCCATTGGGTGGCCCCCGGCTTCTTCCAACCGAAGAAGCAAACTGGTGTCCCTCGGCTAAAAGAGCACCGATTTCTCTTTCACCACTCACTTATGCACTCTGCGTATTAATCCATCGCTGACATGTTGACGTGACAAAGCAAGGGAGGGCGGCTTTTATTCGCTGCGCCACTTATGCCACCTACCGGCGGTAGATGCATCTCATCTTCAAGTCAGATTCAGATTCAGATTCATATTCAATCTTTATTGTCATTGTGCAGTGTATAGTACAGAGACACCGAAATTCAAATTTCAAATTAAAATTTCAAATTTCAAATTTCAAATTTATTTTGTCACATACACCTAGGTGTAGTGAAATTATTTTTGCCATGCAGCACATTAAAAAAGAATACAACATGACAGTAATAGATAGTTTCAACATCAAAACACAAAGGCACAAAGTCCAGTCCCATCCCCATGTCCCCCCATAGTCGGGCCTCCTTACTCGAGACCGTGGCTTCGGGAGCCGACAGGGCCGCGCCGAATGGAGCTCAACTGGCGATCTCATCAGGAGATCCCAGGCTCCCGATGGAAAGTTCAGCGCCGCCGCAAGCAGCCGCTCCACTGACCCGCAGCTCCGCAACGGACCCAGCTCCAGTTACCGGAGTTTCAGCGACGTCACCGCCAGCCCCGCAATGGCGCTCCAGCGCTGCACCGCCGTCCTCCGACCCCCAGCTCCGCCGCCGCCGATGCCGAGCCGGTACTGCTGCCTCCGGTGCCGCCGCCGCTGGTAAGCTGATGCCGCCGCCGCTGCTGAGCCGGTCCCGTCGCCGGTGCCGTCTCCGGTGCCGCCGCCGCCGCCGCCGAGCCGGTGCCGACTCTGAGCCGGTGCCGCCGCCGCCGCCGCCGCCACCGCCGCCGCCGCCGCTGAGCCGGTGCCGCCGCCGCCGCTGTTGAGCCGGTGCCGCCGCCGCCGCCGATGCCGAAGCTCCAGGCGGTCCCCTCAGGAGACGCCGCTCCAGGCCCGCTGGTAGGCCGCGGGGACGGGTCGAAGCTGCAGCCCGGGGAAAAACTGCATCTCCAACCAGATAGGGACCCTGAAAATTAGTGGGCATACTGTGATACAGTTGGTAAGGATGCTCTCGATGGTGCAGCAGTGTAAGTTCACCAGAATCTGAGGAGACAGATGGACCTTCTTTAGTCTCCTCAGGAAGAAGAGACACTGGTGAGCCTTCTTGACCAGTGTTGAGGTATTGTGGGTCCAAGAGAGGTCATCAGAGATGTGGACGCCCAGACACCTGAAGCTGGAAACACGCTCCCTGTGACCCCTTTCCAGAACAAGGGGTCACAGTTTAAGGATAAGGGGGGAAATATTTTAGGACCGAGATGAGAAAAACATTTTTCACACAGTGAGTGGTGAATCTCTGGAATTCTCTGCCACAGAAGGTAGTTGAGGTCAGTTCATTGGCTATATTTTGGAGGGAGTTAGATGTGGCCCTTGTGGCTAAAGGGATCAGGAGGTATGGAGAGAAGGCAGGTACAGGATACTGAGTTGGATGATCAGCCATGATCATATTGAATGGCGGTGCAGGCTCGAAGGGCCGAATGTCCTACTCCTGCACCTATTTTCTATGTTTCTATGTTTCCACCTCCGTCCCTTTAATGTGGATCCTTCAAATGTGTCTGCAACCGAACTAAACGCTGTTTCTCTCTCCCCCGCAGGTGGGCATAAACGACCAGCCCCCGACGGTGGTGCCTGGGGTCGACCTGTCCAAGGTGCAACGAGCCGTCTGCATGCTGAGCAACACCTCCTCGGTCTCCATGGCCTGCACCCACATGAACCTCAAGTTCGACAAGATGTACGCCAAGCGGGCCTTTGTCCACTGGTACGTGGGAGAGGGCCTTAGGAAGGGGAGTTCCAGGATGCGCGGGATAACATGGCGTCGCTGGAGAAGGACTACGAAGAAGTGGGCATCGATTATGCGGATCTGGACAGGAAGCCCGAAGAGGAAGAGTGAATATCCAGAAAGACCCGTTTATTTTTATCACTAATGTTTTAAATATAATTTTTGAAATGTAATAAATGTAATAAATCTATTTTAAATTCAATTCGTCTTCCCTCCTACTTAACGCTATAATTTCGCATGAGACTTTGGACTTTTACTTCAGGGTGCGAGTAGGCTATTCGCCCCACTGAATTCGCGCGGACTAGTACACTGTTCCCGGTACACGGCACTATCCTACACACTAGGGACACTATATATATTATAGGAAGCCAATTAATCTGCAAAAATGTTTGTTTCTGGAGCGTGGGAGAGGAAATCGGAGCATCCGGAGAAAACTGGTGGTGTGTGAGGCAGCAACTTTAACGCAGTGCCACTTTGCCACCGAGAGACAGAGCCATAAAGATATTGTACCATAGTGCATGGAAATTGTCAAGTAGTCAATGACGACAAATTTTCCCAACTAACCCACTCTCATTTTCCCACATGTTGACTGAGTCCAGAAGCAATATCCGGATCACCGTGTACGAATAAGGGGTAGACCATTTAGGACTGAGATGAGTAGAAACATTTCCTCATGTCAAGCCGAGTCTATCCAGTCTTTCTTCATATGAAAGCCCTGACATCCCAGGAATCAGTCTGGTGAACTTTCTCTGTACTCCCTCTATGGCAAGGATGTCTTCAGATTAGGAGACCAAAACTGTAGATTGATGCTGTTCAGCCACTAACCACATGTTTCTAGCTTTACTAACTCCTTCCCATCACCAGCTCTATAACAGCACTCCCCTCCTCCTGCAGTCAGCCAAATCCTGCACGAGGTCCCAACGGCTGACAGCTTCCAATGCTGTGCTTGTACAACAGTGATTACAGTTGTGTTTGATCTAATGATCTATTATCATCAGTATCACATCACCTACATGGTGTAGAAGTGGGATGCGAACTGTTTACCGGTTTTTATTTGTTTACTGAGTTTTCATTTCTCACCATCATGTCTTCGTGCAGAAAGCCCGACCCTCTCATCTTTGATGCTGATATCAGCGAACGCTGGACCACCTTTGAAATAGACTACCGGCACTTCATCAATGTTGCACACCGGACTGACTCCGATGCTGTAAAGGCCTCCCTCCTATTCAATCTTGCTGGGCCAGATGCACTACTCAGCTCCAGAATCTTCAGACATGTCCCTGCGGTTCTTGATGACGGCGACCAGGTAATAATTCCAGCGGAGTCTCCCGACGATTATAATTTGTTACTGCGTAAATTTAGCCATATATGCGATCTCCCATCCAACAATATCCTGGACCGGGCCAAGTTTATCTCCCGACGACAGCTCCCTGGAGAGCGAGCTGACACTTTTATAGCAGATTTATTGTACCTTGCTCAGCGGTGTAGATTTCAGCCGCTACCTGCTGAGGAGTTGACGGATCAATTAACTCGAGACATTTTGGTAAATAGAATAAAATATCTCAGGCTCCGATCTGAGCTTTTAAGGAAGGTTGACCTCACGTTGGATGAAGCGGTGCACGCGTGTCGCACCGCAGAATTTGTCGTTCCCTCTGACCCCCGGGAGAACAAAACTATACATCAGACAGGTCTCGTTAGACAGAGGGATTACTCGGATAACAGACGTCCCATGACCCAGGTCCCTTCCAACAGGAGACGCCCCACGACCCCTGCCAGCCAAGCGTCCCGCAACGACCCTCATAAGAGGTGTCCGAATTGCAACTACCTACATGGAAGACAGGCTTCTTGCCCTGCTATGGGAAAAGCCTGCATCTATTGCCGAAAAATGAACCATTTTGCCTCTGTGTGTCGTTCAGCCGCTCGGTCCCGTGGGAACAGGCCTGCTCTCAAACTTTCTACTGCACGGTGATAACAGCTCACGGCCACTTTCCGACCTCTCCCCGGGCTCAGCCCAATTAATTCGCAAGAGGACTCTGTTGTTTATACTATCAACCATGCAGCTGTGCAGCGCTCAGACCCTGCTGTCACTATCTCTGTGAATGGCTTTCAATTTCAATTTCAATCTTTAATGCGTGGCTGAAAGACTGGTGCAGAGGGCAGGGATTCAAGTTTCTGGATCATTGGGACTTCCTTTGGGGAAAGTGGACCTGTACAAAAAGGATGGGTTGCACTTGAACCCGAGGGGACCAATATCCTGGCGTGGAAATTTGCAAAGGCTACTGGGGAGCCTTTAAACTAGAATGGTTGGGGCGATGGACTCAAATAGCGAAAGCTAGTAGACAGAATTGGAGGCAAGAACAGAAAAGGGAAGCACTCGGACACAAGAGGAGAACGAAAAAAAAAGGAAATAAACAGAGAATAAGAGACGGGGGGTTTCTTAAATGTGCATATTTTTAATGGTAGGAGCATTGTAAGAAAGGTGGATGAGCTTAGAGTCTGGATAGACACCTGGAAGTATGATGTTGTGGCGATCAGTGAAACATGGTTGCAGGAGGGCTGTGATTGGAAACTAAATATTCCAAGATTTCGTTGCTTCAGGTGTGATCGAATTGGAGGGGCAAGAGGTGGAGGTGTTGCATTGCTAGTCAGGGAAGATATTACAGCAGTGCTTTGGCAGGATAGATAGGTGTGCTCATCTACGGAGGCTATTTGGATGGAACTGAGAAGTGGGAAAGGTGTAGCAACACTTATATGGGTTTATTATAGACCGCCAAATGGGGAACGAGAATTGGAAGAGCAAATATGTAAGGAGATAGCACTTATTAGTAGTACGCACAAGGTAGTAATTGTGGGAGATTTCAACTGTCCACACATAGACTGGGAAACACATTCTGTAAATGGGCTGGATGGGTTGGAGTTTGTAAAATGTGTGCAGGATAGTTTTTCTGCAGCAATACATAGAGGTACCTACTAGAGGAGGAGCAGTGGTGGACCTCCTGTTAGGAAACGAGACGGGACAGGTGGTGGAGGTATGCGTTGGGGAGCACTTCGGGTCCAGTGATCACAATACCATTAGTTTCAATATAATTATGGAGAGGGTCAGAACTGGACCTAGGGTTGATATTTTTGATTGGAGAAAGGCTGACTTTGAAGAGATGCGAGATGATTTAAAAGGAGTGAACTGGGACATTTTGTTTTATGGGAAAGATGTTAGAAGAGAAATGGAGGACATTTAAAGGGGACATTTTAAGAGTACAGAATCTTTATGTTCCTGTTCGGTTGAAAGGAAACAGTAAAAATTGAAAAGGGTCCTGGTTTTCATGGGAAATTGGACATCTTGTTCGGAAAAAGAAGGAGATCTACAATAAGTATAGGCAGCATGAAGTAAATGAGGTGCTTGAGGAGTATAAAGAATGTAAAAAGAATCTTAAGAAAGAAATTAGAAAAGCTAAAAGAAGATATGAGGTTGCTTTGGCAAGTAAGGTGAAAGTAAATCCAAAGGGTTTCTACAGCTATATTAATAGCAAAAGGATAACGAGGGGTAAAATTGGTCCATTGGAGAGACAGGGTGGGCAGCTATCTGCAGAGCCAAAAGAGATGGGGGAGATATTGAACAATTTTTTTTCTTCGGTATTCACCGAAGGATATTGAATTATGTGAGGTAAGGGAAACTAGTAGAGTAGCTATGGATACTATGAGGTTCAAAGTAAAAAGTACTGACACTTTTGAAAAATATAAAAGTGGATAAGTCTCCAGGTCCTGACAGGATATTCCCTAGGACATTGAGGGAAGTTAGTGTAGAAATAGCCGGGGCTATGACAGAAATATTTCAAATGTCATTAGAAACGGGAATAGTCCCCGAGGATTGGTGTACTGCGCATGTTGTTCCATCGTTTAGAAACATAGAAACATAGAAATTAAGTGCAGGAGTAGGCCATTCGGCCCTTCGAGCCTGCACCGCCATTCAATATGATCATGGCTGATCATCCAACTCAGTAATCCCGTACCTGCCTTATCTCCATACCCCCTGATCCCCTTAGCCCACAAGGGCCACATCTAACTCCCTCTTAAATATGCCAATGAACTGGCCTCAACTACCCTCTGTGGCAGAGAGTTCCAGAGATTCACACTCTCTGTGTGAAAAAAGTTCTTCTCATCTCGGTTTTAAAGGATTTCCCCCTTATCCTTAAGCTGTGACCCCTTGTCCTGGGACTTCCCTAACATCGGGAACAATCTTCCTGCATCTAGCCTGTCCAACCCCTTAAAAAGGGTTCTAAGAGCAAACCTAACAATTATAGACCTGTTAGTTTGACTTCAGTGGTGGGCAAATTAATGGAAAAGATACTTAGAGATAACATATATAAGCATCTGGATAAAGAGGGTCTGATTAGGAACAGTCAACATGGATTTGTGCCTGGAAGGTCATGTTTGACTAATCTTCTTGAATTTTTGAAGAGGTTACTAGGGAAATTGACGAGGGTAAAGCAGTGGATGTTGTCTATATGGACTTTAGTAAGGCCTTTGACAAGGTTCCTCATGGAAGGTTGGTTAAGAAGGTTCAACTGTTGGGTGTAAATGCAGAATAGCAAGATGGATTCAACAGTGGCTGAATGGTAGAAGCCAGGGGGTAATGGTGGAGGCAGGTGCCTAGTGGGTGCCTCAGGGATCTGTGTTTGGTCCTTTGTTGTTTGTCATGCACATCAATGATCTGGATGAAGGTGTGGTAAATTGGATTAGTAAGTATGCAGATGATACCAAGATAGGGGGTGTTGTGGATAATGAAGAGGATTTCCAAAGTCTACTGAGTGATTTAGGCATTTGGAAAAAATGAGCTGAAAGATAGCAGATGGAGTTTAATGCTGATAAATGTGAGGTGCTACACCTTGGCAGGACAAATCAAAATAGGACGTACATGGTAAATGGTAGGGAATTGAAGAATACAGTTGAACAGAGGGATCTGGGAATAACCGTGCATAGTTCCTTGAAGGTGGAATCTCATATAGATAGGGTGGTAAAGAAAGCTTTTGGTATGCTAGCCGTTATAAATCAGAGCATTGAGTATAGAAGTTGGGATGTAATGTTAAAATTGTACAAGGCATTGGTGAGACCAAATCTGGAGTATGATGTACAATTTTGGTCACCCAATTATAGGAAGGATGTCAACAAAATAGAGAAAGTACAGAGGAGATTTACTAGAATGTTGCCTGGGTTTCAACAACTAAGTTACAGAGATAGGTTGAATAAGTTAGGTCTTTATTCTCTGGAGCGCAGAAGGTTAAGGGGGAACTTGATAGAGGTCTTTAAAATGACGAGAGGGATAGACAGAGTTGATGTGGACAAGCTTTTCCCTTTGAGAATAGGAAATATTCAAACAAGAGGACATGACTGCAGAATTAAGGGATAGACGTTTAGGGGTAACATGAGGGGGAACTTCTTTACTCAGAGAGTGGTAGCGGTGTGGAATGAGCTTCCAGTGGAAATGGTGGAAGCAGGTTCGTTGGTATCATTTAAAAATAAATTGGGTAGGCATATGGATGAGAAGGGAATGGAGGGTTATGGTATGAGTGCAGGCAGGTGGGACTAAGGGAAAAAAAGTTGTTCGGCACGGACTTGTAGGGCCGAGATGGCCTGTTTCCGTGCTGTAATTGTTATATGGTTATATGGTTGTGTGGTTATTGCCCGTCTCGATACCGGCGCGAAAGTAAATATAATGTCTGTTTACCTTTTCGAGAAGATTAGAGCGAACGAGAAGCTCATCAAGGACAGCTCCACATTCCATGCATTTGGCGGTGAAGTACTCACTCCCCTGGGGAAAACTACTTTGAAATGTGACCTAGCCAAATCCAGCAAACCTCTAACGTTCTATGTACTAAAGTTTAATTCTGTGACCCTCCTTGGAAACCAGGCCTGCCAAGATCTCGGCCTGATTGCTTTTGACAAAACGGTTACAGGCTGCGCACCTCCTGGGATCCACTCACAGACTTCTCAGATCTCTTCGACGCCATCCCAGGCAGGCTACCTGTCACCTATAAGTTTGCAATGCAACTGCCGTTGTTCGACCGCCTGTCTATCGCGCTGACAGACAAGGTACACTCCAAGCTCAAGGACATGGTCTCTGCTGGCATAACAGCGGCAGTCAGCGATCCAACCGACTGGGTCTCCACCATGATCGCGACCGAGAAGAAGAATAAGGGTGACATTCGCATATGCATCAACCCTAAGGACCTAAACTCTGCCATTAAGCACCCCCACCACCCCATGAAGACAGTGGAGGATGTAGCGGCTAGAATTGGAACGGCCACCCTATTTTCAGTTCTGGATGCAAAGTACTCCTTTTGGCAGATACCGCTAGACAAAAGGTCGTCAGACCTCACTACGTTCTCCACCCCGTTCGGTAGATACACGTTCCTCAGAATGCCATTCGGTAACAACTCCGCTAGCGACGTCTTTCAGAGAACGATGGAGCAGTTAGTTGCAGACCTACCTTGTGCCATCGTTGTCGATGACAATCTTGTGTACGGGAAAGACGTGGCAGAGCACGACCACAACCTCAAACTCGTTCTAGACCGTGCACGGAAAGTCAATCTCAAGCTCAATCCGGATAAGTGCAAGTTCAGTGTTCCGGAAGTCACGTATTCACCTCTGGCGGCCTCAAACCAGACCCTCAAAAGACTGACGCCATCACCGAGATGCCAGCCCCCACTGATGTGAAAGCCTTGCAGCGCTTCCTGGGTCTGGCGAACTACCTCGGCAAATTGATCCCGAACCTCAGTGAGCTGACCTCTCCACTACGACAGCTTACGAAGAAAGATATCACATGGATGTGGCTCCAGCAGCACCAGGCGGCCTTCGAGGTGCTCAAGTCCAAGCTGAGCAGTGCACCGACCCTGGCCTTCTTTGACCATGATCGTCCGGTGACGATCCCCTGTGATGCCTCAAAATTTGGACTTGGCGTAGCCTGTCTACAAACGTCCTCTGATGGCACCTTACAGCCCTTATCGTATGCATCTCGCACCATGACTGAAACGGAGCAACACTACGCGCAGATCGAGAAGGAACTGCTGGCTGTAGTGTTCGCTTGCACCAAGTTCTGCGACTTCCTCTATGGGAACACTTTCACGGTAGAGACGGATCATCAACCCCTGGTAACGATCCTTAATAAGCCCATTCATGCCGCTCCCGCTCGCCTTCACGCATGATGCTGCAATTGCAGGGTTACGACTTTACGTTACTTACAAGAAGGGCAAATACATATATCTTGCCGATGCTCTCTCTCGCGCCCCACGGGCTTCCTGCGAACAACACCCACACGAGCGAGAAAGCTTCACGGTCCTAGGTGTCGACTTCGTCTCCAGCAGACAGCTACGCACCCTGGCTACACACACTGCCGCCGATGAAACACTTCAAGTCTTATCGTCCGTTATCAAGACAGGGTGGCCTGACAAGATATCCATGGCGGTGCAGCCGTTCTTCCTCATCCGTGAGGAACTGGTTGTGCCAGACGGTGTCGTCGTCAAGGGCCACAAAGTGGTGGTGCCCTCGTCGCTAAGAGACGAGTACTTCGCGGAGGCACACAGCGGACATCCCGGAGCTGACGCCACGTTCGCGCGTGCCCGCGAGCTCTTTTACTGGCCCGGGGATGGCAAAATACATCCAGGATCGCGTAGCCTCATGCCCCGCCTGCAACAGCCTCGCGCCGCATCAGCAGCGACAACCGCTCCTACAACAACGCCCGCCAGCACTGCGCTGGACGTCGCTGGCGGCAGACATCTTCGAGTGGTCCGGCAAACACTATCTCGTTCTCGTGGACTCTTTCTCCAATTGGTTCGAGATCGACCAGCTGCACTCCCTCACGTCCGAGTCTGTCATACGGAAGATGAAACGACAATTCTCTGCCTATGGGACTCCGGTAAGCCTGCAAACCGACAACGGCCCCAATTCAGCAGCCACACGTTCAAGCTTTTTCCTGATCGATGGAACTTTCAATACATCACAAGCAGTCCAGAGTATCCACAGAGCAACGGACTCGCTGAACGCGCCATCAAAAGCGCAAAGCACTTGATGGAGCGTGCACGTATTTCACTATCGGACATTTACCTGGACCTGCTCAGGCCGTGCGAATCGACCCCCGGACAGATATGGGGAATATGTTTAACATGTGCATGCCACCCCATGTTTGGCGAGTGTGTTTCATTTTAAAAGGGGAAGGATGTAGATTGATGCTGTTCAGCCACGAACCACGTGTTGCTAGCTTTACTAACCCCACCCCATCACCAGAACTATAACAGCACTCCCCTCCTCCTGCAGTCAGCCAGTTGCTGCACGAGGTCCCAACGGCTGACAGCTTCCAATGCTGTACTTGTACAAAAGTGATTAAAGTTATGATTGATCTAATGATCTATTGTCATCAGTATCACATCACCTACAAAAACTGTACGCAGTAGAACCTCTCTGCTCCTATACTCGAATCACCAAGGCCCCGTACAACTGCAGTAGAACCTCTCTGCTCCTATACTCGAATCCTTTTGCTATGAATGCTAACGTACCATTCGCTTTCTTCACTGCCTGCTGCATCTGCATGCCTACTTTCAATGACTGGTGTACCATGACACCCAGGTCTCCTTGCATCTCCCCTTTTCCTAATCGGCGACCATTCAGATAATAGGATACTTTCCTGTTCTTGCCACCAAAGTGGATAATCTCACATATAACCACATTATACTGAATCTGCCATGCACTTGCCCACTCACCCAACCTATCCAAGTCATCTTGCAGCCTCCTAGCATCCTCCTCACAGCTAAGTCCCCCAGCTTCGTGTCATCCGAAAACTTGGAGATGTTCCATTCAATTCCCTCGTCCAAATAATTAATATATAATGTAAATAGCTGGGTACCCCACTAGTCACTCCCTGTCATTTTGAAAAGGACCCAGACTACTTAAGGAAGTAGACCTAGAAATAGTGGATGCATTAGTGATAATTGTTCAAAACTCTTTAGATCCTGGAGTAGTTCATGAAGATTGGAGGGTAACTAATGAAACCCCACTTTTTAAAAAGGGAGGGAGAGAGAAAACGGGGAATTACGGACCAGTTAGTCTAACATCGGTAGTGGGGAAACTGCTAGAGTCAGTTATTAAAGATGGGATAGCAGCACGTTTGGAAAGTGGTGAAATCATTGGACAAAGTCAGCATTGGTTTATGAAAGGTTACTCATGTCTGACGAATCGTATAGAGTTTTTCAAGGATGTAACTAGTAGTGGATAAGGGAAAACCTGTGGATGTGTTATATCTGGACTTTCAGAAGGCTTTCGACAAGGTACCACATAAGAGATTAGTATGCAAACTTAAAGCACACGGCATTGGGGGTTCAGTATTGATGTGGATAGAGAACTGGCTGGCAGACAGGAAGCAAAGAGTAACCATATAACCATATAACAATTACAGCACGGAAACAGGCCATGTCGACCCTTCTAGTCCGTGCCGAACACATATTCTCCCCTAGTCCCATACACCTGCGTTCACACCATAACTAGGGGTAAACGGGTCCTTTTCAGAATGGCAGGCAGTGACTACTGGGGTGCCGCAAGGCTCAGTGCTGGGACCCCAGCTATTTATAATCTATATTACAAAATCTCTGTTCTTGACCGCTTTCGGCCGTCTGTGCCGCGATTTCTGTGAGAACGCCGCCACCTACAGCCGTCATATCTGGCCACCTTGCTCAGAGCCCCACTCCGCCGCATGTGTGCCGGGGATTTTTCCCGTCGATGAAAAATAACAGATATGTTAATGTTTTTACAAAATTCACCATTCTCTCTGCTGCCCCTGCTGGAGGGAGGGGGAGGGACTATAAAACCAAGAAGTGGTGTGCCTCAATCAGTCTCTGCAATATGGAGGGCACTCTGAGCTCTGAATGACACTGAACAAATTTCTTCACACCTGTGAGTAAGTTCCATTAGTGTGGTTTGAAAATGAAAATATGGTTAGTTTGAAATAAAAAAGCAGTGCCTGCAAATGATTGTTTGGGGGGGTTTGGGTTGAGTAAAAAGGCACTCTCTTTCACTCTCCCCTCCTCTCTTTACGCACCTCACTCTCTCCCTACCCCTCTTTCTTTCTCCCCCCCTGTCTCTCTCCCTTTCTCTCTCTCTCCCCTCCTCTCTCTCCCCACCTCTCTCCCCATCTCTCCCCCCTCTCCTCTCCCCCTCTCCTCTCCCCACTCTCCTCTCCCCCCCTCTCCTCTCCCCCTCTCCTCTCCCCTCCCCTCCTCCCCCCCTCTGCTCTCCCCCCCTATCCCCCCGTGTCCTCTCCCCCTCTCCTCTCCCCCTCTCCTCTCTCCCCTCTCCTCTCCCCCTCTCCTCTCCCCCCACTACTCTTCCTCCCCCTCGCCCCTCATCTCCCCCCTCTCTTCCCCTCCCCCCACTCCTCTCCTCTCCCCCCTAGCCTCTCCTCTCCCCCTCTCCTCTCCCCCTCCTCTCCTCTCCGCCGTCTTCTACTCTCCCCCCGCGCACCCCCTCTCCTCTCCTCTCCCCCCTCCTCTCCCCCCTCTCCTCTCACCCCACTCCTCTCCCACTCTCCTCTCCCCTCCCCCCCATCCCCTCTCTCTCTCTCCCCTCTTTTTCTCCCCCTCCTCCCCTCCATCCCCTCCCCCACCGTCCCCCCCTAACCCCCCTCCCCTCCACACACCCCTACCCCCTTCCCTCCACCCTCTCTGCTCCCCACCTCTCCCCCTCTCCCCCCCTCTCTCCCCCTTCCCCCTCTCTCTCCCTCCTTCCCCCTCTCTCTCCCCTCCCTCTCTCTCCTCCCCCTCTCTCATCCCCCTCCCCCCTCTCTCTCTCTCCTCCCCCTCTCCCCCCTCCTCTCCCCCTCTCCTCTCCCCCCTCTCCTCTCCCCCTCTCCTCTCCCCCTATCCTCTCCCCCTCTCTCCCCCCTCCCCTCTCTCTCCTCCCCTCTCGCCTCAGCCCTCTCTCCCCCCTCTCTCTCTCCTCCCCTCTCTTCTCCCCCTCTCCTCTCTCCCCCTCTCTCCTCCCCTCACCCCCTCCCCCCCTCTCTCCCCCCCTCTCGCCTCCCCCCTCTCCGCTCTCTCCCCCTCACTCTCTACCCCCCTCTCTAGATGTGACTGCAAGTTGGGGGCTATGCGTCAGTAGATAAGGTGGTTATGGGGTAAAAAGCGCAAATGAATAATATTAATATAATATCAAGGGGGGTAATTAGCGTGAGTGCGGGATGCCGCCTCCCCCCCCCCCCCCCCCCCCCCCCGACAACTCAGGGGGGGAACAGACCCAACGTGTCTGCACTTGGTCTAGTATATATTAATGATCTGGATGAGGGAATTTAATGCAACACCTCCAAGGTTGAGGATGACACGAAGCTGGGGGGCAGTGTTAGCTGTGAGGAGGATGCTAGGAGACTCCAAGGTGACATTGAAACTTACTTAAGGTGATGCTATTGAAACTTACAAAAATCTTAAGGGGTTGGACAGGCTAGATGCAGGAAGATTGTTCCCAGTGTTGGGGAAGTCCAGAACAAGGGGTCACAGTTTAAGGATAAGGGGGAAGTGTTTTAGGACCAAGATGACAAAAACATTTTTCACACAGAGTGGTGGAATTCTCTGTCACAGAAGGTAGTTGAGGCAAATCCATTGGCTATATTCAAGAGGGAGTTAGATGTGACCCTTGTGGCTGATTTCAGGAGGTATGGAGAGAAGGCAGGTACAGGATACTGAGTTGGATGATCAGCCATGATCATATTGAATGGCGGTGCAGGCTCGAGGGCCGAATGGCCTACTCCTGCACCTATTTTCTATGTTTCCATGTTTTCAATGAGCCGTTTATTCCTACTCTTTGCTTCCTGTCTGCCAGTCAGTTCTCTATCCACATCAATACTGAACCCCCCAATAACATGTGCTTTAACTTTGCATACTAACCTCTTTTGTGGGACCTTGTCGAAAGCCTTCTGAAAGTCCAGATATAACACATCCACTGGTTCTCCCTTATCCACTCTACTAGTTACATCCTCGAAACATTCTATAAGATTCGTGAGACATGATTTACCTTTCATAAATCCATGCTGACTTTCACCACTTTCCAAATGTGCTGCTATCCCATCTTTAATAACTGACTCTAGCATTTTCCCCACTACTGATGTTAGACTAACTGTTCTGTAATTCTCCGTTTTCTCTGTCCCTCCCTTTTAAAAATTATATTATACTGAATCTGCCACACATCTGCCCACTCACTCAACCTGTCCAGGTCACCCTGCAACCTCCCAACATTCTCTTCACGGGCCCCAGGTGGGGTCCCTCTATGCAGGGATTCTCCCCCTCTACATTGGGGACCTGGGGTGGAGGGTATTGCACTGAGGTGTTCCCTGCAATCTGTTTCTCTCGCGGTTCACAGACTCGCCAGCCGCATGCCACTTTTGCGGGCTGGAAGAGTCTGTGTACCACGTGTACATGGAGTGCGTGAGGCTGCAGCCCCTGTTTGAATATCTAAAGGGGCTGCCCCTCGCCTTCTGGCTGCATTTTTCACCCACCATCCTCGTCTTTGGACACCCTGTGCGTAGGGGAGAGGGTAGGGCTGAAGATGTCCTGGTTGGGTTGCTCCTGGGCCTGGCCAAGCTGGCCATCCGCGAGTCACGGCGCCAGACGGTGGAGGGCTCTACCCGAGCCAGCTGCCTGCCCCTTTTCCGGGGTTACGTCCGTGCCCGGGTGGGATTAGAAAGGGAATACGTCCGTGCCCTGTCTGTGGGCACCCTGAGGGAGTTCCGGGACCGCTGGGCTCCGCAGGGTGTTGAATGTATCCTCAATAAGGATTGGATCATAGTTGCATAGTAGTTTATTATGGGCACATGTTTGTATTGTATTATGGTGGTGCGTTCTGGCTTGTGTTATTGTAGTGTAAATATTATTTTTAATAATTGAATAAATTTTGTTGTATTAAAAAAAACAAACAAACAAAAAAAAACATTCTCTTCACAGTTCACACTGCCACCCAGCTTTGTGTCATCCGCAAACTTGCCAGTGTTGCTCCTAATCTCCTCTTCCAAATCATTAATATATATGGTAAACAGTTGTGGCCCCAACACAGAGCCTTGCGGCACTCCACTCGCCACTGCCTGCCATTCTGAAAAGAACCCGTTCACTCCTACTCTTTACTTCCGGTCTGCCAACCAATATTCTATGCATGTCAACACCCTACCCCCAATACCATGTGTTCTAATTTTAGTCACCAGTCCCGAAACAAACTACAGACTCTATATTCATGTTGATATCTTGGGCATTACATCTACCTTTGAGAATCTTAGCTACGTTTTGTATTTCTTCAATATCTTTGTTAGCTAAAATAACTCTCTCCAATTTCCTAGAATTACCTTACCCACATCGCCAAGAACTTTACGAATATTGTCCGTTACTTTGTTGATAACCTGCAAGTTATTCACTAATGTTTCGGCACGTTTCTCAAGGGAAGTGGTAACTTGTGGGAAGTTTGCAAAATTGGAAGCAATGAACACAAGAGGGAGGGACTTTTACTGCATGATTTCACTGACGATCCTGACTGCAGCACATTCTTCAAAACAGTTGACGATTTATTTCATCTTTTCAAAATTTGCAGCACAGTAGAGTACAGCAGAGAGCCATGTACCTCACCTAGTCAAAACGAGTTGAGGAGGTAGTGGAATCTCGGGTGCCATTTCCTTGAACAATAGCACACGGGACGGTTCTTTCAGGAAGATTTCCGTGACATTGGAAACTAGGCGATCGACATTTATAAGGAAGCTACGTATGTGCTTGGCATTTCTATGAGATCCTTGAGCTAAGCTTGTCAAATGCAACATTTTAGGGAATAAAACTTTAAGTCACAAACATGAATACATTCTCATGTTTTATGCCTTCTGGCCAAACTACAGCAAGTGAAGATGTAAACAACTGAGCAATGGTTGAGCTGTTTGACTTCCCCAAGACTTCCGATGTCAACAAATACCCCTTTAATGGTCGTTCTGCCTTCAGTGTACCGATTACCACATTGGCAACATATCTCCCCAAACCATCGGTTGTCTCGCCTGTTGGGATTCATATTTTGTTACATGCATCTTCATCTCTAATTTTCGGCACACAAAATGTTGAAGTTGCTGTCAACATAATTTTTCCGTAATGATGGCTCGCTAGATATATCTTCCTCTGTATTTATCTAAAAAACCTCTGAGAGAGTTGTTTTCCAATTTCCACAATGGAATTCCAGCATCAATGAATGCAGTGCACAAATCACTCGAAAACTCAGATTTGCGACTGGAGCCAGCAGTAAATGTAGTCAGGAGACATGCTTGGGTATTTCGCTTGGGTAGTTTGCACCCCAGCGGTATCAACATTGACTTACCCAATTTTAAATAGTCCCTGTCTTCTCCCTCCTCCCCATCCGCTTCCCAGCTCTCCTTTTAGTCCTACTGTTTCCTCTTCTTCCCTTCTCCCCCCCCCCCCCCCCCACACCAGTCTGAAGAAGAGACTCGACCCGAAACATCACCTATTCCTTCTTTCCGTAGATGCTGCAACAACCGCTGTTTCTCCAGCATTTTTTGTCTACCTTCGAATTTTCCAGCATCTGGAGTTCTTTCTTAAATAGATTTGGGAGAATACTGAACAGGCGGTGAGCGGCACGAACGACCGACAGTGGCGCACCCGGTTTTGCGTCGGTGGTGGTAGTTTTCTTATGTTATACTACGTAGTGAGGAGACAAGCTAATGTTAATACATGTTAATAATAACAACATCAATATTATCTTGTTAACATAGAAAACGTCATCGTAATCATGGTACACTGGAGAAAATAGCACGACCTTTTAGCAAAACGGCAAAAAAGGCTGATTTTTTTAGGCACTCGATCGTGAAAAGGGCATTATCCTGGTGAAATCATCAAAAAAGGCATAACACAAGGCACATGGCATTTATGGCAAAATCCTGGCTCTAGACATTAGGATAGTTCGAGAGTGAGAGAACTAATGAGGCTCAGAGTCAAACAGCCATAGACCAGTTTCGCTTTACTGCCGCACGCTTAGTGGTGTCCAGACTCTTTTAACGCCACAATACTTTTTTAATAAGACCGTGTTAATAGGTGACCTCAGGTTCAGAGATCTGCAACATATTACCATCTCCAAAGAAACAGAAGTCGACTTTGTCATTCGAATGGGTTAATAATAACAAATGTATTTTCCGATAAGCAAGCATTTCAAGGGTCGATCTGTTTCATAATGGGTGGTCGAATATAAGGGGAAATATATAATTAAAAGCCAATACTTGTGCAGAGGAATCTTGGGGTTCAAGTCTATAACAACCCTAAAGTTGCAATATAACTAGATACGGTGGCGGACAAGGCGGATGGATACTTGCCTTCATGGACCGGAGCATTGATCATTAGTGTCAGGAATTGTGGACGCAGCTTTGTACACCTAGGAGGATAACTTTGGTTCAGAGAACTTTGGTTGTGGCGCATTTGTATTATGGCGTGAAGTTGTGGACCCCTTACTGCAGGAAGGATGTCGATCCTTTTAGGCTGTGGGCCGAGGAGATTTATTCTACTGTTTCGTGACCCAAGTCACAGAACTACATGAAATGTTCACATATTGTGTAAATCTATATTACCAAATCTCTGTTCTTGACCGCTTTTGGCCGTCTGCGGTGCGATTTCCGAGAGAATGCCGTCACCTACGGCCGTCATTTTGGCCGCCTTGCTCAGAGCCCCCCTCCGCCGCATGTGTGCCGAGGATTTTTCCCGTCGATGAAAAATGACAGATATTAACATTTTTACAAAATTCCCCATTCCCTCTGCTGCCCCTGCTGGAGGGAGGGGGTGGGACTCAATCAGTCTCTCATCAAGATGGAGGTCACTCTGAGCTCTGAATGTCACTGAACAAATGCCTACACTGCTGTGAGTATCCTTAATGTGGTTTGAAAATGAAAAGATGGTTAGTTTGTAGTAAAAAAAAAAACACTGCCTGCAAATGGTTGTTTGCGGGGTTTGGGTTGAAGTAAAAAGGCACTCTCTTTCTCTCTCCCCTCCTCCCTCTCCCTACATCTCTCCCTCCATATCCCTCTCTTTCTCTCTCTCCCCCTGTCTCTCTCCCTTTCTCTCTCTCTCTCCCATCCTCTCTCCCCCCCTCTCCTCCCCCCTCTCCTCTCCCCCCTCTCCTCTCCCCCCTCTCCTCTCCCCCCTCTCCTCTCCCCCACTCTCCTCTCTCCCCACTCTCCTCTCTCCCCCTCTCCTCTCCTCCCCCCTATCTCCCCCTCTCCTCTCCTCTCCTCTCTCTCCCCTCTCCACTCCCCCCTCTCCTCTCCCCCTCCTCTCCTCTCCCCCCTCCTCTACTCTCCCCCTCCCCTCCCCCTCTCCTCTTCCCCCTCTCCTCTTCCCCCCTCTCCTCTCCCCCCTCTTCTCACCCCTCTCCTCTCCCCCCTCTACTCCCCCCTCCTCTCCACCCCTCAACTCCCACCCTCTTCTCCCCCCCTCCTCTCCCCCAACCCCGTCTCCTCTCCCCTCTCCTCCCCCCCTCTCCTCTCCCACCTCTCCACTCGGCCCTTCTCCTCTCCCCCTCTCCCCCCCTCTCCCCACCTCCTCTCCCCCCTCTCCTCTCCCCCCTCTCCTCCCCCTCTCCTCCCCTCTCCTTCCCCCGTCTCCTCTCCTCTCCTCTCCCTCTCTCTCATCTCCCCCTCTCTCCTCCCCCTCCCTCCCCTCTCTCCTCCCCCTCTCCTCCCCTCCTCCCTCTCTCCCCCTCTTTCTCTCCCCTCCTCCCCTCCACCCCTTCCCTTATCTCTTCTCCCCTCTCCTCCCCCCCTCTCCCCCTCTCCTCTCTGCCCCTCTCTTCTCTCCCTACCCCTACCCCCTTCTGTCCACCCTCCCTCCCCCTTCCTGCTCCCACCTCTCCCCCTCCGCTCACCTCACCCCCTCTCAGCACACTCTCCCTATCCCCCTCTCCCCCTCTCTCCTCCCCCTCTCTCCCCCTCCCCTCTCTCCTCCCCCTCTCTCCTCCCCTCTCTCCTCCGCTCACCCCTCTCTCCCCTCTCTCTCTCCCCTCCTCCCCTCCATCCCCTCCTCCACCCTCCCTGCCTCCCCTAAACCCCCTCCCCTCCACACCCCCTATCCTCTTCCCTCCACCCCCTCCCCCTCCCTGCTCCCCACCTCTCCCCTCCCCCTCTCTCCCTGCCCATCTTTCCTCCCCCTCCCCCTCTCTCCCCCTCTCTCTCTCTCCCCTCCTCCCATCCATCCCCTCCCCCACACTCCCTCCCTCCCCTAAACCCCCTCCCCCCACACCGGGTATCCTCTTCCCTCCACCCTCCCTCCCACTCCCTGCTCCCCACCTCTCCGCCTCACCTCCCTCTCAGCACCCCCTCTCTCCCCCTCACTCTCACCCTCTCTCTCTCCTCCACTCCTCCCCCGCCTTTCCCCCCTCACCCACCCTTCCTCTTCTCCTCCTCTCCACCCCCCTCTCACTCTTGCCCCTTCTCTGTGTTTCTGTCTCTCTCTCTGTCTCTGCCCCTTCTCTCTGTGCCCTCACTCTCTACCCCCGCCCCACCCTCTCTAGATGTGACTGCAAGTTGGGGGCTATGTGTCAGTCGATAGGGTGGTTATGGGGTAAAAGGAGCAAATTAATAATACTAATATATCAAGGGGGGTAATTAGCGTGAGTGCGGGGGGTATTTAGTGTGTGTGACGCTGCATGCCGCCTCCCCCCCCCCCCCCCCCCCCCCCCCCCCAACCGCACGTTGTGGGAACAGACCCAACCGGTCTGCACTTGGTCTAGTATATTATATAAATCACCCCTGAAACTCGTCAAGAATAAGACTTGCACATTTGTTTAATTAAATTAGAGAAACAAACGGAACATTTTCGGGTATTTTTAGTCAAATCAAAGCACGTTTAATATTGAGTTGCATGCCAGTTGTCCAATCATGCGCTTTGTTATAGCCTAGTTAGGCAGGGAGCATACAACATGGCTGAAAGTGCTTCACTGATGCCTGTTTCAGTGGAAACTTGCAGCAGGGCAATTCAATTTAGTGAGAAAAGCATTAAGAAGTCTGAAGAATGTGCAGCTAAGTGGATAGAAGTGGAACAAAGTCTTGAAAGCAAAGACCCCGCTGAGGCGCTGCAACACATAGTTGTGAAACCAGTCAAACTTATTGAATCAACTGGAACTGAAAGGTAAGACCTAAATTCTGAATTAATGAAAAGTAATCTGTATGGACTTTAATTATTAAATTGCACCCTTTATAATGTGAAAAAATGAGATTTGGAGGCAGTACATTCACTCATGCATTCATGCACTCATCACTCATTCATTCATTCACGCATTCACTCACTCACTCATTCACTCATTCATACATTCAAACATGAAGTTGAGGGTTGTACATAGTGCCGTCCGTAGCGGCCGTTTCCAGGCCCCGACCACGGAAGAAAAACGGACGAATATTCATTGCACTTTATAGGCTGCCATTGGAGTGAGAAACGGTCAGAAATGGCGGATGTTTATGTAGAAATGAATAAGTGTATGTGAACTTGAACAAAGATATCTATGGTAGTAACAGTCTCATTAACATTAAGAAGAGGTTGACATTTTATGAATTGAACATGCAGACTTAATGAGATGTTTTTTTTGTAGCGTCTGCCTGACACTCCACTTGAACATGAACTAACTTATTAAAGGACTTATCAAAGCTTATCAAAAGTCTTGGAATCTGATGAAGAATATTCAGATGAAGAGCAGATGTAATGTAAACAATTAAATTGGGGGTAATAAATGATTATATAAAGTTTTATTTTAGTGTCGATCGTTCACTGTTTATTTGGTCAAATTATTTAAACAGTGATTGAATTACTTATGATAAATGCGTGCTGGTGAATGACAGTGCAACAGCCCACGCACCCATCCACACATACATACACACCCACACACACATCCATCCGTTCGCACACTTCCATGCATGCACACACGCACACATACATGCACACATATATCCGCACACACACACACATGCATCCGCACGCAGACAGACATGTACACATCCATGCACACACATACATCCACACACACACATCCATCCACACATACAAACACACTTACAATCACACGTCCACAGATACACGTGTGACAGGTATACACAGACACACACACAAACTACAGATACTCAAACAATGCAACACTTTTAGGGTTATTTTAGGTTAAAGGTAATAAAGGTAATATTTGCAAAGGCACCATTGGGGGGGGGGGGTCTTTAACATAAATATAGGCTCATTGTAGCTTAAAATGAATCTCATCGAGTAAACATCAGAGCATTTGATTCTTGGTCAAGATGTAACATTTACATCAGAAATAAGACAGGTCTCTTACAGATCTGCCACCCAGCCTGGCACTGCCCCAGTCCCACTATGGCTGTTATCCCCACTCTCCCCACTATGGCAGTCAGTGGGGTTCAGTAAAAGGGGATCTGTCCTGACCCTTTAATTATGCAGGTTCATGAGCCCTTAAAACCTGGGACCTCTGCTGCAGTCTCATTACATTTCGTATTAAAGCGACTGGAAGATGCCCTGCAGGACTGTCCCCCAACCTGGCACTGCCCCAGTCCCACTATGGCTGTTATCCCCACTGTGGCAGTCAGTGAGATTCAGTAAACGTGGGAACCCAGAGGATTTGTCCTGACCCTTTAATTAGGCAGGTTCGTGAGCTCTTAAAACCTGGGACCTCTGCTGCAGTCTCATTACATTGCCCATTAAAGCGACTGGAAGATGCCTTGCAGGACTGTCTCCCAACCTGGAACTGCCCCTGTCCCACTATGGCCGTGACCTCCACTCTGCACACTGGCACACAGTGAGGTTTAGTAAAGGGAGGAACCCACAATAACTGCCCTAACCCATTAATTAGGCTGGTTCAGGAGCAGGATTTCTGCGACAGTGTCATTAAAAACACACACTCACAATTATATTCATCATATTATTTTTATATAATATAATTATACTTAATTATATACGATTACAGTCATATTTACAAGTCATATATATAGATATAATAATATATAGTTTAAATGGACTGCAACACGGAAATAGGCTCCCCATGGTGTAAAATGAGTAGTGGCCACTAGATGGCGCTTACTTTCCCGAACTCATTTTCTAATTAGTTTAATTAATTAATGTGCAACTTTTGCCACTGACTTATGACTTCCTTCTCAAGTATATTTCATGTAAATCTGAGGACAATTTCATGTAGTTCCGTGATGTGGGTCACGAAAATGGATTTCTAGACACATTTTTGATGATATTTGGAAAGGAAGAAGGCGAGGTTTACCAGAACGAGGCGCGGATTTGCGAAATATTCGCTGCAGGAGGAGATTAGGATGACATTAATTGTTTTCTCTGGAACAACATGACCTTCAGGAAGAACCGATAGGTATAAACATATGAGATGCATAGAAGGGGTAAATATACATGCGTTTGTTTACGTATGGAAACCAAATTCTAGACAGCACTGCTTTAAGGTGTCAATAACAAACTTTAAAGGAGGTATGTGGGAACATTGTTTACAAAGAATGTGTTGGGTGGCAGGAAGGGGCTGTCAATGTGGTTAAGGGAGATACGATGGTGACATTTAGGAAACGTTTGAAGAGACACACGCACACACACACTTATATATGGAATTGAGGGATATGTATTATGCGCAGGCAGGTGAGATTTTCCATTGGCATCCTGTCCGGCTTTGACATGGCGAGTAGCCTGTTCCTAGTTGTGATGTTCTATGTTATACGTTAATTCTGGAACCTTCATGTGAATGTATTCATCTATTCCGAACCATTCCTAATTGAATGATGGTGATGATCGGGTGTATCAATGCGCTCTTAAGCTGCTCTCTGAACTTCGTCTGAGTTACTGCATAAATAAACGTGTTTGTGCAGCAACTTAAGGTCAACAACATGAACGAGATTTGCTGAAATATGAACGTGGAGTCAGTATCGTTCTCGGGATCTATTTGAGCAATGACGTAATGGAATAAATAAATTATATAAGCCAACCACAAAAGCAGGAAGTTGCCGGATAGCGCAAAGAGTAAAATGACCGACTTCCTTCTGCTCTCCATCTCAGGGTCGCTGATTTTCTCTTCCGTTCTCTGACCCATCAATCTCTTACGGATTTTATTGGACACTAAAATGTGTCTCACCGTCAGGGCATTGAGCAACAGGATCAACGCGAACGGGAACAGTGGGCTTAACACTTTATCCAGGCAGTCGAATACCACCCACCCGGGCTCCGTGTAATAACCTGATTTTCTCAGACACCCCCACGGGACACCGTCCACTAGCTTCTCCGCTTCAAACGTAAAGTAAATGGGAACATTTTTTAAACAAAATAAAATGCAGATAGTTGCCAGAACGACAGCTGCTACTTTCCCGGTGCAATATTTCGCTTTCCATTTATTGCAGCAAATGGCGACAAAGCGATCGAATGAGAAAGCGACCGTGAACCAAACCGAATAGTCCGTCGTGGCGAGGAAAAGTCCAGCACCTACACTGCACACAGGGGTTACCTCGAGGATAGTGCTAGGAAAATAATAAAAATGATCCGCCAGATGATTACTGTGCTTATAATTGACAACAGATCTGCCACTGCCATGGCGACCAGGTATCGCGTCTTACAGATGGAGAGGCCACATTTACCCCGCGACAGGATCACAATCGCCATGACGTTCACTGTTTAAAAAAAAGGTTAATTAGATAGACCTTAAATATATTCTGCCGTTGTAAGTACCGATCACATCGCTCAAAATGTAGCCTTCTTCCCATAACCGCTACCAATTGGTACTAATTGTCGCTGTGGTTGCATTACAGGCGCAGAGACACAGGTTCGATCCTGACTACCGGAGCTGTCTTTACGGAGTTTGTACGTTCGCCTCGTGACCTGCGTGGGTTTTCACCGTGTGCTCAGGTTTACTCCCACACTCGTACAGTCTCGGGTTAATTGGTTTGGTAAATTATTCTAGTGTATATAGGATAGTGTTAATGTGCGGGTAGAGCTGGTCGGCGCGGTCTCTGCTGGCCGAAGGGTCAGTTTCCGGGCCGTACTAAAGTAAACAGGTTTCGTACAGAGACACTGCATGGAAACATGGCCGTCGGTCAATCGATCCCATTCCACCCACCGATCTCCCGTTCACAGTAGTTCATTGTTTTCCCACGTTTACATCATCTACCTGTTCAATCGAGGCAAGCTAACCTACAATCCCGCAGGACTTTTTGACGCGGGAGGGAACCGGAGAAGCTGGGGCAATCCCACACGGTCACAGGGAGAATGTGCAAACTCCACACAGTTAGCGACAGAGGTCAGGTTCCAACCTGGGTTGCTAGCGCTCTGCTAATCTATAAACTGCGCCAGTGTGCTGCCCAAATTGTCAATTTAAATCTGATAATCTAACTGACAGTTACAATGTACACCACATTTCAATAGTAATAAACGAAATCCTACATTCAGTACATCGGGTATTGGTAATCCAAATCCCAAACACCGAGACAAGGATCGTTTAGAAATGTTCAAGAAGGAACTGCAGATGCTGGAGAATCGAAAGTATACAAACTTGCTAGAGAAACTCAGCGGGTGCGGCAGCATCTACGGAGCGAAGGATATAGGCCCGTAATGTTCCTATTTCCTTCGCTCCATAGATGCTGCTGCACCCGCTGAGTTTCTCCAGCATGATCATTTGGAAATCGTGTTTGCAAATCAACATTTCAAATCCGGCACATAACGAGTTCTGGAATGAAATTTCTGCTGTTTTACATCGAATCTAAAATGGGTATAATGCTGGAAACACTCATGGGTTAGCAGGCGTCGGTGTAGAGGGAAACAACTCAAACGGAGGAGAGATTTATAGGACTTAAGGCCAAATGCAGGGACAATTTCCCCTAGAATGGCAACTGGAGGTCGGCGTGTACAAGGTGGCCATGGTATCCATTCGCTGCTGTTCAGCTCAGTCCAGAATATTTCGATGGATCTGGGCAGGGTAAAAATAGCCACAGAAGCAGTCACGAAGCTCTGTAGTGGATTTCAAGATTTTATTTTCAAACACACATTTTTTCCCTGATGACGGACTCCGCCATTAGCCGGAATAACACACAAGGTGAGAAAATAACATTGAACACACAAGAAATGCAGCAGGACGGAATGGACGTTTGTTGCCTCCGCTGGTCCCCTATCTCTCCGTCGCTTCTCAAAATCCTGACGGGTTTTTTTTGCAGTATTATGTCAACAGGCGTGCAATGGGGAACATTGAAAGGAGGGCGGACATTGCGCCCTACAAAGCCTGCGTCACCCCGAATATAATCTAAACAAATTCCATCTATCGCCTTGAGCTCTATAATGAAACGTACCCTGCCTGTCAAGATATCTATGTACTTCTTAAACGATGTTATCGTGTCTGCTTCCACCACCTGCCAGTTCCTCGCTCGTTTTCATCCTGGCAGCAAAAGCTTCTGCTCTCTAATCTTTGACATTTCCATCCATTCATTGTCTCCGCTATGTGTCCCTCTCTCAATTCCTTATCCCATCATGTCCCGCCTCAATTATCTACCCGGCAGTGTGAACCACCAAAGTGTGTCCATCCTCTCGTTGCAGCTAATACCCTTCAATTCAGGAAACATCCTAATGCACATGTTATGCATCATCTGCAGAGTATAAACATGTTCCCCGTAAATACGGCGAGGAAAACTGCATAAAAACCCAAACATAGTTTTGAACATATCAACGTGATTTCCGCCTTTTAAGTCCGATGAAGTAAAGCTTGCCATACGCCTTCATTACCAGCTTGAGTTGTGTTGCAATTTTGAGGTAGCTGTGAATTTGTTCGTCCTTCGCTCCATAAATGCTGCCTCACCCGCTGAGTTTCTCCACATTTTTGTCTACCATCAAATCCACGGATCACACTCTCAGAGATTAAATTGGAATTGACCACTTTATACAACATAGAACACTACAGCACAGGAAAATGCGGTTCGGTTCAAAATATCTATGCGAAACTCGATAGCCAGCAAAACTCACCTCATATGCTTGCATCTAATCCATAGCCGTCCATTGCACCCACATCTTGCCCATCTAACAGCCTCGGTTAATGTCAACATCGTACCGGCCTTCGCTGCCACTCACCCATCACTCTCTGTGTAAAACCAACTGGCCCGCGCATCTCCTTTAAACTTTGCACATTTCACCCTCTAGACTTTGACTAGTTCATATTATGAGCATTATTTAGTTTAGTTTAGAGGCACAGCGCGGAGACAGGCCCTTTGGCCCATCGACCAGCGATCCCCACACGTTAACCCTGTCCCACACGCACTGGGGACAATTTACACGCATACCACGCCAATTAAGCAACAAATCTGTACGTCTATGGAGAATGGGAGGACCCGGAGATCTCGGCGAAAACTCAAGCGGTCACTGGGATAATGTACAAACCCTGTACAGACAGCATCCGTAGTCGAGATCGAATCCTGGTCTCCGGCGCTGCAAGCGCAGTAAGGCTGTTCCCCTGCAGTATTTCTTCTGAAATATTTTATTACAAGACTGAAAACGTGCTCCGCTGCAAATAAATAACCCAACCAAATCATGGACCAATTACACAGCATTCATGTCCATTCTACCCTCTCCCGTCGGCCCGAAAGCACCCGTAAGCATGTAGCAGAACAGTCGAATAAATGGTCTCATTGTAAGCTCGGGTATACGCCGGTCTCCCGACCTACTTCGTTGCGGCTTATACAGTTTTGCTTCTGCACTTTCTCTGTAACTGTGACGCCATAATGCTGAAAGTATATATTTTGAACCATGTATTTTTTTATATTTGTACTACCTGTGCTCTCAGTCTGAACAAGGGTCTCCACCCGAAATGTTCCCTGTTCTTTTTTCTCAAGATGCTTCCTGACTAGCAATTACTCCAGCAGTTTGTTCCAATCTTCGGTGTAAATCAGCATGTGCAGATGTTTTCGACACATGTATATGGCTTGATGGGAATTATGTACGGTATCATTGACTGCATAGCATGCAAGCAAACATTGCATCGTGTACACATGGCAATAATATACCAAATCAAAATTGAAAGAGAAAAATATAGAACATCGGTGCAGGAGTAGGCCCTTCGGCCCTTCGAGGCAGTACCGCTATTAAATTTGATCATGGCTGATCATCCAAAATCAGTACCCCATATTTCCCCCATATTCCTTCACTATGTTAACCCTATGAACTATTGAAACCATCCAGTGAATTGACTTTACTGCCGACTGTGGCAGAAAATTCCACAGATTCACAATTCTCTGGGTCTAAACTGTCATAAAGTTTGAAGATTTCAATAGAGGAAAGAGGAAAGAGAGAAATGGCAGACGAAAGATAAAACAAAAGTGCGTTATTTGAAGGGAAAGATCTTAATTAGAAAGCAGTCAGTCATTGCAGAATTTTAGGAAACGTACGTCATTAACAGCGGCCGGAAATACATGACATTTGAGAGAAACATAAAAAGTGGAAAATTACACATGGAAAATTACACATGGAAAACTGCAGATGGAATTGCCTGATCCGCTGAGTTTCTCCAAACTATTTTTTTAACGAAAATACATGATTTGTTTTATGTCTAATATACACTCAAATTTAAAGTTTAAATGTTCAATCTTAATGTAACGAAATTGAGATTTAAATATTTTCTTTATTTTTTTTCAATTTCTACATCAAAATAAACAAATGTTAGGTGAAAATGTTGGGTGAAAAAGGTAAATGTTCTAAAAACGTGGGACAACTCGCGGTAAAATTTCACATTCGCAGAAACACCCAATAGTACAAGAGTAGGACAAGATTTCCAACAAAGCTTCAGTGGCAGACGGCCCTCGAACTGAATCCTTTATCATCAACCGCCAAAATGTTATGCCTTCAATGGACGTTTTCCTTAATTAAATGTCTCATTTGGAGTCTGTTGATCTACAGAGAACGTCAAGCAGGCGTCACGGAGTTAAGTTACTGAAAATCGTATTATTCGTTGAAAGAATTTGACTCTTGCAAAGCAGATGAAGGCCCTCACCATTGCAATGGATAACTGTAACCCCATTCACTTACCAGGAACACCAATGATGGAAAGGAAAGCGTAATAGATTTTCTCAATCAATGCAAATGTTTCTCTCATTTTTTTAGAAGGCAGCTCTCTTGGCTCCGCGGACAATTTCTGTCATTTACGATCATTTCATTTCGCCTGTAATTTATATCCTAGGAATTTCCAATAGGATATTGTGGTTGCAAAAATATCTCGGTAGTCGTGCAAAAAAATGATTACGTTATCAGAGCTAATTTCGGCCAAGAAGATGAATTTGAAATTCTCCATGCAAAATACAGGCCACATTTCTGGATAGAAGAAACGGGTGACGTTTCGGGTCGGGACCCTGCTTCAAACCTCAGACAAAAGTCTGGGCAGGTTTTGGCTTTATTGCTTGGAGAGTAGGAGGCTGAGGGTTGATCTTATAGAGGTGGATAATATACACGAGGACAATAAATAGAATGAATGCACAGAAACCTTTACCCCAAGAACGTGAGGGCATTGTGTATAAAGTGATAAAGAAAATATTTAACAAGCACATTATGGTCAAAAACTGAGGAGGGTATATGGAACGAGCCACCAGAGGAAGTGGTGAAGGCAGGTAAAATAACAACATTTAAAAGAGATTCGGACAGACAAGAGGATATGAGATGCTTTGAGAGATATGGGCCAAACGCGAGTCAAGGGAACCGACTTATATGGGGAGGCCCATAATGGGTCATTATGTTCTCCTTGAGACCGCGTCAGTTTCCTCTGATCGGTCTCCTCTCGCATCCCAAGTATCTGCGCATTTGGAGATTTATTGACCTCTGATAATTGTCCTAATGTGTAAGGTATGGGTGCGATTGTGAGATAACATGAACGGGTGATCAACGGTCCATGCGGACGGGGACCGAATGGTGATGCACATGTTGTGTCTTTCTAACTGATTCTAACTTATTATCTCAGATTATTCCAGGTTTCCGTCCTCAGGACACGTGGAAAGTGGGTGGTTACCGAGCCCAAAGCAGGAGTACGACCCGCCAGCAAAGGAGGAAATCCACACATGCACGTAACGCTGAAGGTTAAGTAAATGTTAGTAAGAAGGAGAAAACCACGCCTGTACAAATTTACGGGATGCAGCAATGCGATTGAGGTGGATACGCCACCTGTGAATTTAGAAGGATGAGAGGATATCACACTCTGGAATTTAGAAGGATGAGAGGAGATCTTATTGAAACATATAACATTATTAAGGGTTTGGACACACTAGAGGCAGGAAACATGTTATAGACAATAGACAATAGGCGCAAGAGCAGGCCACTTGGCCCTTCGAGCCAGCACCGCCATTCAATGTGATCATGGCTGATCATCCCCAATCAGTACCCCGTTCCTGCCTTCTCCCCACATCCCCTGACACCGCTATTTTTAAGAGTCCTATCTAGCTCTCTCTTGAAAGCATCCAGAGAACCTGCCTCCACCGCCCTCTGAGGCAAATAATTCCAGACTTACTCCTCTCTGTGAGAAAAAAAGTGTTTCCTCGTCTCCATTCTAAATGGCTTACTCCTTATTCTTAAACTGTGGCCCCTGGTTCTGGACTCCCCCAACATCTGGAACATATTTCCTGCCTCTAGTGCGTCCAAGCCCTTCAATCGTATATGTTTGAAGGAGATCACCTCTCATCCTTCTAAACTCCAGAGTGTACAAGCCCAGCTGCTCCATTCTCTCAGCATATGACAGTCCCGCCATCCCGGGAATTAACCTTGTAAACCTACGCCGCACTCCCTCAATAGCAAGAATGTATTTCCTCAAATTAGGGGACCAAAACTGCATTATGGGATACATACGAGGTGAAGGCAGGAATAGGATACTGATTGTGGATGATGAGCCATGACCACATGCAATGGCGGTGCTGGTTCCGAGGGCCGAATGGCCTACTCCTGCACCTATTGTCTTGTTGCTCTCTTGTATACGATGATCTGCCTCTATATGAGGGAAAGCAAAACTGTTCAACGTGACATGGAACAGGAGACCAATTGTGTCTGGGGTTTTCCTGAATTGTTCTTTCCCAGACTGGAGAAAGGTGATTCGTTGTATTTCCCATGGATAAATGTTGAGACCGTTGCGTTTATTAATCTATTTAATAACGGGGAACTAGGTAATAAGCATCGAATTTTAAATTTAGAAAGTTATTCTAAATTTTGGCAGCCACTAACCTGGCTGGTGGAGCGGCAGACACGCGATGGATGAAAGGTGATTTAAACAAAGTGCTGATTGCCATTTATATACAATTGTTCCACTTCATAAATAAAGGCATAGAGTATTTTCGGTAGCAAACTATATTGACATTTTTCTCAAACAATGCTCCAGCATAAGCTAGAATATAATCGGAGAAGCATAACATAATATAGCCTAGAAACATGCCTGTCGTCCAAACCTTACATTGGGAAACACGATGTCCCCATGTAATCCAGTCTCATTATCCGCGTTTGCTCTTAGGCCTCCATTTACCAGTGCGCTGTGCTATTTACAAACGTCGTCTTCCAGTTGTTCAACGTCCTCCTATTTTCCATTTATTGGATCATTCTCCCAAGTATTCAATTAATCGTCGCTCTATCCTATTTACAAACACCATCTCACAAATTCTGTAAGTTCTCTCAAATGTCTCCCATTTTCCAATTTTTGGCACCTTCGCTCAATTCCTCCATTATCATCTTTCTTTACAAATGCCGAGTCTAGCAACTGTCTAGCATGTCACAATGTGGCGGTAGCATCCACTAAGTCTACCATTTCGCTTGGAAATCTATAGAAGTTTTGCGTAATAGGGAGAGGTTGAGTAGGCCCTGTGTTCTGCTCTATTGTTCAATGTTTTATGTTTTATGTTTCATATAACATGTGCGTGGATGTATTCCGATCACCTATTCCGTGTAATTATTAATTGAACAATTGAGATCACGGGATATTTCATTGCGATATTAAGCTGATCTCGGAACTGCGATTGAGTTACTCCATAAATAACCGCGTTTGTGCAGAAACTTAAAGTCAACAACATGAATGAGATTTGCTGAAATATGAATGTTGAGTCAGTATCGTGATCGCGGTCTATTTGGGCAATGATGTAATGCAAGAAATATATGACGTAAGCCAACCACAAAATAATGAAGTTGTCCGATACAGCGAAGAGCAAAATAATCGACTTCCTTCTGCTCTCCATCTCCGGTTCACTGCATTTCCCTTCGGTTTTCTGACCACGCAGTCTCTTGCGGATGTTGATGGCTACTAAAATGTGTCTCACCGTCAGAACATAGAGCAACAAGATCAAAGCGAATGGGACCAGTGGAGTTAACACTTTATGCAGCCAGTCATATGCCACCCATCCTTGCTCTGAGAAATAACCGGATTTTCTCAGACAGTCCCACGTGACGCCATTGATTAGTTTCTCCGGTTCAAAAGTGAAGCAGGCGGGAACATTTTTACAGCAAAACAATACGCAGATAGTTGCTAGAACGACAGCTGCTACTTTCCCGGTGCAATATTTCACTTTCCACTTATTGCAGCAAATGGCAATAAAGCGATCGGAAGAGAAAGCGACCGCGAATCAGACAGATCAGCCCGTGCTGACGAGAACAAGTTCGGCACCTACCCTGCACACATGGGTTACCTCGAGTATCGAGTCAGATTAGTAATAGAAATATCCGCGTCAAGATGACTGCAAATACTAGGGACAAAGCTGCCATGGCTACGAGGAATCGAGTGGTACAGATGGCGAAGCCGCATCTTCCTCGAGGCCGGATCACAATTGCCATTACGTTCACTATTTCAAAATAATAATCCATGTGATAGTTATCATGTATTTATACATTGCAAATAGCTCGATTGTAGTCGTGGATTGTCCTTCGGCCGACAGAATAGCGCGCAACAAAATATTTCACTACACCTCGATAAAGGTGACAATAACTTAAACTAAACTAAATTCAACTAATCTAAACTCAACTAATCTGGTGCTGAAATATACTCATCGGCCTCACCACTCTCAAATCTCTCCTCTTACCATTCCCAAGACCAAGACCATTTTCACAGTCGACTCCAACAGGAATGATATTGGCAGCCAAATGCAGTAACACGGTAAGTAGTTTGGTTCCGGTTCGAAATCTATATAATTAAAAGTGTCATCTTGACCACTTGCTACCCTGTATCGCTCTGCTTTTTGGCCATCAAAGTCCTCCTCCGCTGAGCAGGCCCCGAGGATTTTGGTGGTGGACTATAAAACACCGGATGCCTGGAGTGAGTCAGTCCCTCTGCAAGATCGCCACGACCCCAGATTAAAAGAACGATCAATGTCCTACAACGAGACAACGATACCGGTGTCTCCACAGCTGGGATTCGTAGCGTGTAGTGCTAACTCTTATGTTTGACAAGGCCACAATAATTACATTTTTAGAGTCAATTCTCCTGCAAATGAATTTATAAATGTGATGTCTTAGGATAGCTTCTAAAGTACTGACTCCTGCAGCCCCAAACACATTACTGGCACTACACCATCTAGGTGTTCTTAGCAGTGTTCTCATGGCATCGTTATATGCCACATTTAGTCTCTGCAAACTTGTCTTTCCATAGTTCGACCACATGTGCGCAGTGTAGAGTGGTGTGCAGTATGCTCTAAATAACGACACCTTCACCACATCGGCACAGGCACCAAATGTACGCAAGAGAATATTCGCATGTACATACAGCATGCGTCGTTGCCTATAAATATCTTTATCATCTGTCATTTGTTCTGTAATAATATACCCTATATAGTTTACCTTATTCCAGACACTAAGACCATTGTCAGACATTTTAAAATCAGGGAATTTTAGACATTTATCCTCTTTGGTTCTACAGATCATAACGGCACTCTTACTAGCATTGTATTTAATGTCATGTTCCACACCAGACACATAACATATACTAAGGAGCGGCTGGAGACCAGCGCTAGATGGACTAAAGACCACAAGATCATCTGCATACATAATATGGTTCACTAAAATATTACCATTCACGCACCCAATGTTACAGGCTTTCAATTGTTTCGACAGATCATCAATATATAGATTAAAAAGGACTGGGGACAAAATTCCCCCTTGTCTAACACCATTGCTAACCCCAAATGGGGCTGAAACCCTATTGCCCCATTATATTTGCATAGTCTTGTGGGCATACTAGTAGGCCAGAATTCTAACAATGTATTTAGGCACCCCTCTTTGACTCATTTTACCAAACGTCTTTCTGTGTTTAATACGATCAAAGGCTTTGGAAGCATCAATAAAGCACATACGAATTGAAGAGTTTTTGCCTTTATATTTGTTTACAATCTCCTTTAGGGCATATATGCATGTCGGTGCCATGTTTAGCTTTAAAGCCAAACTGGTTATCTGTGGAGTTAACAAACTCATTTATTCTATCCAGCAGAACTCTTTCTAAAACTTTTGACAAAATGCTGGCTAAAGCTATGGGCGTTATATGGTTTATATGGTTATATGCTTTATGTGGTTAAGTACTTGCAATAAATGATTTGTTAGCCAGTAATGTGCTTGCAATGAATGATGATTCGTTAACTCTTAATGCGCTTGCAATAAATGATTTGTGAGCCAGTAATGTGCTTCCTATGAATGATGATTTGTTAACCCTTAATGTGCTTGCAATAAATGATTTGTTAAACTGTAATGTGCTTGCAATGCATGATGATTTTTTAACCCTTAATGTGCTTGCAATAAATGATTTCTTAGCCAGCAATGTTCTTGCAATGAATGATGCTTTGCTAACCATTTATGTACTTGCAATAAATTATTTGTTAGCCCTCCATGCCAATGCCATGAGTTGTTTGGCCTGCTGCACTGCCTGTGCTTGAAAGTGCAATACTTAATTAGGTCCGACTGTGTTTGAAAGGAATACATGCTTTATTAAGTCCGACTGTGTTTGGAAGGAATAAATGCTCTATTAGGACCAACTGTTTTTGGAAGGAATACATGCTTTATTAGGTCCGACTGTGTTTAGTCCAAAAGTCCCGCTCATTCCGTGACTTCCGCATATTTTGTGGAATGATTGCGTAATTTCCGTAGAGTGCAGAGGTCAAGTTGATTGCGTAATTTCCGATAGGTGCAGAGGTCACGCTGATTGCGGAGGCCCAACAGTGGAGAATTCACGCTCAGCTGTGAGTAGATTCAAGAAAGTTTACTGTCATATATATGGTGTGTGAGTCAGAGTGTGAGAGTGTGAGTGTGAGTCAATGTGTGTGAGCGTGAGTATGTGTTTGTGATGGTGTGTATGTGAGTGTGTGGGTGTATGTGTGTGTGTGTGTGTGAATGTGTGTGATGTCAGTGTAGGTGTGTGTGTGTGTGAGCATTGTGTGTGTGAGTGTATGTGAGTGTGTGTGAGTGTGTGAGAGTGTGTATGTGTATATGTGTGTGTGGGTGAGTGTGCGTATGAATGTGTGTGTCTGAGTGTATGTGGGTGTGTGAGTGTATGTGTGAGTGATTGTGTGTGTGAGTGTATGTGTGAGTTTGTTTGTGTGAGTGTATATGGGTGCGTGAGTTTGTGTGTGTGTGCGTGTATGTGTGTGAGTGTATGTGTGCGAGTGTGAGTGCATGTGTGTGTGTGAGTGTGTGTGTCTGTGTGAGTGTGTGTGAGGTCGAGGGTGTGTGAGTGTATGTGTGTGTGTGTGTGGATTTGCTGCCTAAATTCCGCTTGAAGTGTTGTGACGTTGCATTTGCTGCCTACACTGTCAATGAAGTACTGTGAGTTTGGATTTCCTGCCGGCACACGACTTGAGGTGCAGTGAGGTTGGATTTGCTGCATTCAAGATTCAAGATTCAAGATTAAAGATTCAAGATTCAATTTAATTGTCATTTGGACCCCTTGAGGTCCAAACGAAATGCCGTTTCTGCAGCCATACATTACAAACAAATAGACCCAAGACACAACATAATTTACATAAACATCCATCATATCGCTGTGATGGAAGGCCAAAAAAACTTATCTCTCCACTGCACTCTCCGCCCCCCCCCCCCCCCCCCCCCCCAATGTCAGAGTCAAAGTCAAAGCCCCCGGCTGGCGATGGCGATTGTCCCGCGGCCATTAAAGCCACGCCGGGTGGTGCGAGGTCGCACACCGGGTCTTGGTGTTAGAGCCCCCGGCGTGCGCTCGCAGTCCCGCGGCCATTCCAAGCCGCGCGGGGCGGTGATGTCAGGCCCCGCTCCAGGAGCTCTTCGTCCCCGCAACTCGAGCGGAAGGAGTCGCCGTTGCGAGAGCCCTGAAAAGCGGTCTCCCTCCAGGGACCCGCGGGCTCCCGGTGCCGCCGTCCGCCAGACCCGCAGTAGCAGCCTCCGAATCTCCGGAGGTCGGGCCGCAGCAGCAGCAGCGCTCCACCACCGCTCCACCCGCTGTGGACTCGGCCAGCTCCGCGACGGTGAGGTGAGTCGTCGGCACCAGAGTCCCCGGTCTTCTCCTGTTGGAGGTCGCTCCTCGTTGCAGCCCCAACTACAACGGAGACCCGACAAAGAAAAGGTCGGGTCTCCCTGGCAGGGAGAGATTTAAAAGTTATTTGCTGCCTGCACTCTGCTGCATGTGCAGTGCGGTTGGATTTGCTGCCTGCACGCTGCTTGAAGTGCTGAGAGGTTCGATTTGGTCTGCCCTCTGCTTGAAGTGATGTGAGGTTCAATTTGCTGCCTGCACTCTGGTCGAAGTGCTGTGACATTGGGTTTCCTGCCTGCACTCTGTTTGAAGTGCTATGAGATTGGATTTGCTGCCTGCACCCTGCCGAAGTGCTGTGAGATTGGATTTGCTGCCTGCACTGTGTTTGAAGTGCTGTGCGATTGGATTTGCTGCCTGCACCCTGCCTGCGGTGTTGTGAGATTGGATTTGTTGCCTGCACTCTGTTGGGAGTGCTTTGGGATTGGATTTGCTGCTTGCACTCTGCTTGAAGTGCTTTGACGTTGGATTTACTGCCTGCACTCTGCGTGAAGAGCTGTGACGTTGGATTTGCTGCGTGCATTCTGCTTGAAGTGTTGTAACGTTGGATTTGCTGCATGCTTTTCGCTGCGAGATTGGATTTATTGCCTGCACTCTGCTAGAAGTGCTGTCTGATTGGTTTTGCTGCCTGCATTCTGCTTGAAGAGCTGTGAGGTTGGATTTGCTGCCTGCACTTTGCTGCGAGATTGGATTTGCTGCCTGCACTCTGCTTGACGTGCTGCGAGGTTGTATTCGCTGCCTGCACTCTGCTTGAACTGCTGTCAGGTTGGATTTGCTGCCTGCACTCTGCTTGAAGTGCCGTGAGGTTGGATTTGCTGCCTGCACTCTGGATGAAGTGCTGTGACATTGGAATTCCTGACCGCAATATGCTTGAAGTGCTGTGACATTGGATTTGCTGCCTGCACCCTGCTTGAAGTGCTGTGAGATTGGCTTTGCTGCCTGCATTTTGCTTGAAGTGCTGTGAGGTTGGATTTTCTGCCTGCATTTTGCTTGAAGTGCTTTGACGTTGGAATTGCTGCCTGTGCTCTGCTTGAAGTGCTGTGACGTTGGATTTGATGCCTGCACTCTGCTTGAAGTGCAGTGACGTTGGACTTACTGCCTGCACTCTGCTTGAAGTGCAGTGACGTTGGACTTACTGCGTGCACTCTGCGTGAAGAGCTGTGACGTTTGATCTGCTGCGTGCATTCTGCTTGAAGTGTTGTAACGTTGGATGTACTGCCTGCACTCTGCTTGAAGTGCTGTGAGATTGGATTTGCTGCATGCACTCTGCTGCATGTGCAGTGCGGTTGGATTTGCTGCCTGCACGCTGCTTGAAAGGCTGTGAGGTTGGATTCGCTGCCTGCATTCTGCTAGAGGTGCTGTGAGGTTCGAATTGCTGTCTGCACTCTGCTTGAAGTGATGTGAGGTTCAATTTGCTGCCTGCACTCTGCTTGAAGTGCTGTTGGATTGGATTAGCTGCCTGTACTCTGCATGAAGTGCTGTGAGTTTGGATTTACTGCCTGCATTCTGCTTGAAGTGCTGTGAGGTTGGATTCGCTGCCTGCACTCTGCTTGAAGTGCTGTGAGATTGGATTTGCTGCATGCATTCTGCTGCATGTGCAGTGCGGTTGGATTTGCTGCCTGCACGCTGCTTGCAGTGCTGTGAGATTGGATTTGCTGCCTGCACCCTGCTTGCGGTGTTGTGGATTTAGATTTACCGCCTGAGCACTGCGTGAAGTGCTGTGCAATTTTATTTGCAGCTTGCACTGTGCTTGAAGTGCTGTGAGATTAGATTTGCTGCCTGCACACTACTTGCAGTGCTATGAGATTGGATTTGCTGCCTGCACCCTGCTTGCGGTGCTGTGGATTTAGATTTACTGCCTGAGCACTGCGTGAAGTGCTGTGAGATTGTATTTGCTGCCTGCACCCTGCGTGAAATGCTGTGAGATTGGATTTGTTGTCTGCACTCTGCTGGGATTGCTGTGGGATTGGATTTGCTGCCTGTATTTTGTTTGAAGTTCTGTGAGGTTGAATTGTCTGCTTTGACGTTGGAATTGCTGCCTGTGCTCCGCTTGAAGTTCTGTGATGTTGGGCTTGCTGCCTGCACTCTGGATGAAGTGCTGTGACATTGGAATTCCTGACCGCAATATGCTTCAAGCGCTGTGACATTGGATTTGCTGCCTGCACCCTGCTTGAAGTGCTGTGAGATTGGCTTTGCTGCCTGCATTTTGCTTGAAGTGCTGTGAGGTTGGATTTTCTGCCTGCATTTTGCTAGAAGTGCTTTGACGTTGGAATTGCTGCCTGTGCTCTGCTTGAAGTGCTGTGACGTTGGATTTGATGCCTGCACTTTGCTTGAAGTGCAGTGACTTTGGACTTACTGCCTGCACTCTGCTTGAAGTGCAGTGACGTTGGACTTACTGCGTGCACTCTGCGTGAAGAGCTGTGACGTTTGATCTGCTGCGTGCATTCTGCTTGAAGTGTTGTAACGTTGGATGTACTGCCTGCACTCTGCTTGAAGTGCTGTGAGATTGGATTTGCTGCATGCACTCTGCTGCATGTGCAGTGCGGTTGGATTTGCTGCCTGCACGCTGCTTGAAAGGCTGTGAGGTTGGATTCGCTGCCTGCATTCTGCTAGAAGTGCTGTGAGTTTCGAATTGCTGTCTGCACTCTGCTTGAAGTGATGTGAGGTTCAATTTGCTGCCTGCACTCTGCTTGAAGTGCTGTTGGATTGGATTAGCTGCCTGTACTCTGCATGAAGTGCTGTGAGTTTGGATTTACTGCCTGCATTCTGCTTGAAGTGCTGTGAGCTTGGATTTGCTGCCTGCACGCTGCTTGAAGTGCTGTGAGGTTGGATTCGCTGCCTGTACTCTGCTTGAATTGCTGTGAGATTGGATTTGCTGCATGCATTCTGCTGCATGTGCAGTGCGGTTGGATTTACTGCCTGCACGCTGCTTGCAGTGCTGTGAGATTGGGTGTGCTGCCTGTACACTGATTGCAGTGCTGTGAGATTGGATTTACTGCCTGCACTCTGTTGGAAGTGCTGTGGGATTGGCCTGCATTCTGCTTGGTGCTGTGATGTTCAATTTGCTGCCTGCACTCTGTTGGAAGTGCTGTGGGATTGGCCTGCATTCTGCTTGGTGCTGTGAGGTTGGATTTGCTGCCTGCACTCTGCTTGAAGTGCTTTGACGTTGGATTTGCTGCCTGTACTGTGCGTGAAGTGCTGTGACATTGCATTTCCTGCCTACTCTCTGCTAGAAGTGCTGTGACATTGGATTTGCTGCCTGCTCTCTGCTGGAAGTGCCGTGACATTGGATTTGTTGCCTGCACTCTGCTTGGGGTGCTGTGAGATTGGAATTGCTGCCTGCACTCTGCTTGGAGTGCTGTCAGATTGGATTTGCTGTCTGCACTCTGCGTGAATTGCTGTAAGGTTGGATTTGCTGCCTACATTCTGCTTGAAGTCTGTGAGACTGGATTTGCTGCCTGCAATCTGCTTGAAGTGCTGTGACGTTGGATTTGCTGCCTGAACTCTACTGGAAGTGCTATGAGATTGGATTTGCTGCCTACACTCTGCTTCAAGTGCTGTGAGGTTAGATTTTCTGCCTGAACTCTGCTTCAAATGCTGTGAGATTGGATTTGCTGTCTGCATTCTGCGTGAATTGCTGTGTGGTTAGATTTGCTGCCTCCACTCTGCTTGAAGTGCTGTGAGATTGGATTTGCCTTCTGAACCTTGCTCGAAGAGCCGTGAAATTGGATTTGCTGCCTGTACTGTGCTTGAAGGTCTGTGAGATTGGATTTGCAGCCGGCACACTACTTGCAGTGCTGTGAGATTGCATTTGCTGCCTGCACCCTGCGTGAAGAGCTGTGAGATTGGATTTGCTGCCTGCACTCTGCTGGAAGTGCTGTAGGATTGGATTTGCTGCCTGCATTCTGTTTGAAGTGCTGCGAGGTTGGATTTGCTGCCTGCACTCTGGGTGAAGTGCGTTTACGTTGGATTTGCTGCCTGCACTCTGCTTGAAGTGCTGTGACGTTGGATTTGCTGCCTGCACTCTGTTTGAAGTGCGGTGGGATTGGATTGGCTGCCTGTGCTCTGTTGAAAGTGCTGTGAGGTTGGATTTACTGTCTGCACTCTGCTTGATATGCTGTGAGGTTGGATTTGCTGCCTGCAATCTGTTTGAAGTGCTGTGAGATTGGGTTTGCTGCTTGCACTCTGCTGCATGTGCAGTGCGGTTGGATTTGCTGCCTGCACGCTGCTTGAAGTGCTGTTATATTGGATTTGCTGCCTGCACTCTGCTTGAAGTGCTATGATATTGGATGTGCTGCCTGCACTCTGCTTTAAGTGCTGTGACGTGGGTTTTCTGCCTGCGCGATGCTTGAAGTGCTGTGAGCTTAGATGTGCTGCCTGAACTCTGCTGCAAGTGCTGTGAGGTTGGATTTGCTGCCTGCACTCTGCATGTAGTGTTGTGAGATTGGATTCGGAGCCTGCGCTCTGCTTGAAGTGTTGTGTGGTTGGATTTGCTGCCTGCGCACTCATTGAAGTGCAGTGTGGTTTGATTTCCTGCCGGCACACTACTTGACGTGCTGTGAGGTTGGATTTGCTGCCTGCACTGTGCTCGAAGTGCTGTGAGATTGGATTTGCTGCCTGCACACTGCTTGAAGTGCTGTGGCATTGAATTTGCTGCCTGCACTCTGCTTGAAGTTCTGTTATATTGGATTTGCTGCCTGCACTCTGCTTGAAGTGCTGTGACATTGGATTTGCTGCCTGCACTCTGCTTGAAGTGCCGTGACATTGGATGTACTGCCTGCACTCTGCTTGAAGTGCGGTGATGTTGGATGTGCTGCCTGCACTCTGCTTCAAGTGCTGTGAGGTTGGATTTGCTGCTTGCAATCTGCTTGAAGTGCTGTGACTTGGCTTTGCTGCTTGCACTCTGCTTTAAATGCTGTGAGGTGGGTTGTCTGCCTGCACGATGCTTGAAGTGCTGTGATCTTGGATTTGCTGCCTGCACTCTACTTGAAGTGCTGTGAGTTCGATTTCGCTACCTGCGCTCTGCTTGACGTGTTGTGAGTTTGGATTTGCTGCCTGCACTTCGCTGCGAGATTAGACTTGCTGCCTGCATTCTGCTTGAAGTGCTCTGAGATTGGAATTGCTGCCTGCACTCTGCGCGAAGTGCTGTGAGATTGGAATTGCTGCCTGCACTCTACGTGAAGTGCTGTGAGATTGGAATTGCTGCCTGCACTCTGCTTGAAGTGCTGTGAGATTGGAATTGCTGCCTGCACTCTGCTTGAAGTGCTGTGAGGTTGGATTTGCTGTCTGAACTCTGCGTGAATTGCTGTGAGGTTGGATTAGCTGCCTGCACTCTGCTTGAAGTGGTGTGACATTGGATTTGCTGCCTGCATTCTGCTTGAAGTGATGTGACATTGGATTTGCTGCCTGCACTCTGCTTCAAGTGCTGTGAGGTTAGATTTGCTGCCTGCAATCTGCTTGAAGTGCTGTGACTTGACTTTGCTGCTTGCAGTCTGCTTTAAATGCTGTGACGTGTGTTTTCTGCCTGCACGATGCTTGAATTGCTGTAAGCTTGGATTTGCTGCCTGCACTCTGCTTGAAGTGCCGTGAGGTTGGAATTGCTGTCTGCACTCTGCTTGACGCGATGTGACATTGGATCTGCTGCCTGCACTCCGCTGCGAGATTAGACTTGCTGCCTGCATTCTGCTTGAAGTGCTCTGAGATTGGAATTGCTGCCTGCACTCTGCGCGAAGTGCTGTGAGATTGGAATTGCTGCCTGCACTCTACGTGAAGTGCTGTGAGATTGGAATTGCTGCCTGCACTCTGCTTGAAGTGCTGTGAGATTGGAATTGCTGCCTGCACTCTGCTTGAAGTGCTGTGAGGTTGGATTTGCTGTCTGAACTCTGCGTGAATTGCTGTGAGGTTGGATTAGCTGCCTGCACTCTGCTTGAAATGGTGTGACATTGGATTTGCTGCCTGCATTCTGCTTGAAGTGATGTGACATTGGATTTGCTGCCTGCACTCTGCTTCAAGTGCTGTGAGGTTAGATTTGCTGCCTGCAATCTGCTTGAAGTGCTGTGACTTGACTTTGCTGCTTGCAGTCTGCTTTAAATGCTGTGACGTGTGTTTTCTGCCTGCACGATGCTTGAATTGCTGTAAGCTTGGATTTGCTGCCTGCACTCTGCTTGAAGTGCCGTGAGGTTGGAATTGCTGTCTGCACTCTGCTTGACGCGATGTGACATTGGATCTGCTGCCTGCACTCTGCTTGCTGTGATGTTGGATGTGCTGCCTGCAATTTGCTTGAAGTGCCGTTACTTGGCCTTGCTGCTTGCACTCTGCTTTAAGTGCTGTGACACGGTCTTTCTGCCTGCGCGATGTTTGAAGTGTTGTGAGCTTGGATTTGCTGCCTGCCCTCTGCAGCAAGTGCTGTGAGCTTGGATTTGCTGCCTGCACTCTGCTTGAAGTGCTGTGAGATTGGATTTGCTGCCTGCACTCTGCTGCATGTGCTGTGCGGTTGGATTTGCTGCCTGCACGCTGCTTGAAGTGCTGTGAGGTTTGATTTGCTGCCTACACTCTGCTTGATATACCGTGAGGTTGGATTTGCTGCCTGCACTCTGCTTGAAGTGCTGTGACGTTGGATTTGCTGCCTGAACTCTACTGGAAGTGCTGTAAGATTGGATTTGCTGCCTACACTCTGCTTCAAGTGCTGTGAGGTTAGATTTTCTGCCTGAACTCTGCTTCAAATGCTGTGAGATTGGATTTGCTGTCTGCATTCTGCGTGAATTGCTGTGTGGTTAGATTTGCTGCCTCCACTCTGCTTGAAGTGCTGTGAGATTGGATTTGCCTTCTGAACCTTGCTCGAAGAGCCGTGAAATTGGATTTGCTGCCTGTACTGTGCTTGAAGGTCTGTGAGATTGGATTTGCTGCCTGCACACTACTTGCAGTGCTGTGAGATTGCATTTGCTGCCTGCACCCTGCGTGAAGAGCTGTGAGATTGGATTTGCTGCCTGCACTCTGCTGGAAGTGCTGTAGGATTGGATTTGCTGCCTGCATTCTGTTTGAAGTGTTGCGAGGTTGGATTTGCTGCCTGCACTCTGGGTGAAGTGCTTTTTCGTTGGATTTGCTGCCTGCACTCTGCTTGAAGTGCTGTGACGTTGGATTTGCTGCCTGCACTCTGTTTGAAGTGCGGTGGGATTGGATTGGCTGCCTGTGCTCTGTTGAAAGTGCTGTGAGGTTGGATTTACTGTCTGCACTCTGCTTGATATGCTGTGAGGTTGGATTTGCTGCCTGCAATCTGTTTGAAGTGCTGTGAGATTGGGTTTGCTGCTTGCACTCTGCTGCATGTGCAGTGCGGTTGGATTTGCTGCCGGCACGCTGCTTGAAGTGCTGTTATATTGGATGTGCTGCCTGCACTCTGCTTGAAGTGCTATGAGGTTGGATTTGCTGCCTGCACTCTGCATGTAGTGTTGTGAGATTGGATTCGGAGCCTGCGCTCTGCTTGAAGTGTTGTGTGGTTGGATTTGCTGCCTGCGCACTCATTGAAGTGCAGTGTGGTTTGATTTCCTGCCGGCACACTACTTGACGTGCTGTGAGATTGGATTCGGAGCCTGCGCTCTGCTCGAAGTGCTGTGAGATTGGATTTGCTGCCTGCACACTGCTTGAAGTGCTGTGACATTGAATTTTCTGCCTGCACTCTGCTTGAAGTTCTGTTATATTGGATTTGCTGCCTGCACTCTGCTTGAAGTGCTGTGACATTGGATTTGCTGCCTGCACTCTGCTTGAAGTGCCGTGACATTGGATGTACTGCCTGCACTCTGCTTGAAGTGCTGTGAGGTTGGATTTGCTGCTTGCAATCTGCTTGAAGTGCTGTGACTTGGATTTGCTGCTTGCACTCTGCTTTAAATGCTGTGAGGTGGGTTTTCTGCCTGCACGATGCTTGAAGTGCTGTGATCTTGGATTTGCTGCCTGCACTCTACTTGAAGTGCTGTGAGTTTGATTTCTCTACCTGCGCTCTGCTTGACGTGTTGTGAGCTTGGATTTGCTGCCTGCACTTCGCTGCGAGATTAGACTTGCTGCCTGCATTCTGCTTCTAGTGCTCTGAGATTGGAATTGCTGCCTGCACTCTGCGCGAAGTGCTGTGAGATTGGAATTGCTGCCTGCACTCTGCTTGCTGTGATGTTGGATGTGCTGCCTGCAATTTGCTTGAAGTGCCGTTACTTGGCTTTGCTGCTTGCACTCTGGTTTAAGTGCTGTGACATGGTCTTTCTGCCTGCGCGATGTTTGAAGTGTTGTGAGCTTGGATTTGCAGCCTGCCCTCTGCAGCAAGTGATGTGAGCTTGGATTTGCTGCCTGCACTCTGCTTGAAGTGCTGTGAGATTGGATTTTGCTGCCTGCACTCTGCTGCATGTGCTGTGCGGTTGGATTTGCTGCCTGCACGCTGCTTGAAGTGCTGTGAGGTTTGATTTGCTGCCTACACTCTGCTTGATGTACCGTGAGGTTTGATTTGCTGCCTACACTCTGCTTGATGTACCGTGAGGTTGGATTTGCTGCCTGCACTCTGCTTGAAGTACTGTGACATTGGATTTGCTGCCTGCACTCTGCTTGAAGTGCTGTTACATTGGATTTGCTGCCTGCACTCTGCTTGAAGTGCCGTGATGTTGGATGTGCTGCCTGCACTCTGCTTGAAGTGCCGTGATGTTGGATGTGCTGCCTGCACTCTGCTTCAAGTGCTGCGAGGTTGGAGTTGTTGCCTGCAATCTGCTTGAAGTGCTGTGATTTGGCTTTGCTGCTTGCACTTTGCTTTAAGTGCTGTGACGTGGGTTTTTTGCCTGCACGATGCTTGAAGTGCTGTGACATTGGATTTGCTGCCTGCACTCGGCTTCAAGTGCTGTGAGGTTAGATTTGCTGCCTGCAATCTGCTTGAAGTGCTGTGACTTGACTTTGCTGCTTGCAGTCTGCTTTAAATGCTGTGACGTGGGTTTTCTGCCTGCACGATGCTTGAATTGCTGTAAGCTTGGATTTGCTGCCTGCACTCTGCTGCATTGCTGTGAGGTTGGATTTGTTGCCTGCACTCTGCTTCAAGTACTGTGAGTTTGGATTTGCTGCCTGCATTTCGCTGCGAGATTAGATTTGCTGCCTGCACTCTGCTTGAAGTGCTCTGAGATTGGAATTGCTGCCTGCACTCTGCTTGAAGTGATGAGATGGGATTTGCTGTCTGAACTCTGCGTGAATTGCTGTGAGGTTGTATTATCTGCCTGCACTCTGTTTGAAGTGTCGTGAGGTTGGATTTGCTGCCAGCACTGTGCTTGAAGTGCTGTAACATTGGATTTGCTGCCTGCACTCTGCTTGAAGTGCTGTTATATTGGATTTGCAGCCTGCACTCTGCTTGAAGTGCTGTGACATTGGATTTGCTGCCTGCACTCTGCTTGAAGTGCTGTGAAGTTGGATGTGCTGCCCGCACTCTGCTTCAAGTGCTGTGAGGTTAGATTTGCTGCCTGCAATCCGCTTGAAGTGCTGTGACTTGGCTTTGCTGCTTGCACTCTGCTTTAAATGCTGTGAGGTGGGTTTTCTGCCTGCACTCTACTTGAAGTGCTGTGAGATTGGTTTCGCTGCCTGCGCTCTGCTTGACGTGTTGTGAGTTTGGATTTGCTGCCTGCACTTCGCTGCGAGATTTGACTTGCTGCCTGCATTCTGTTTGAAGTGCTGTGAGATTGGAATTGCTGCCTGCACTCTACGTCAAGTGCTGTGAGATTGGAATTGCTGCCTGCACTCTGCTTGAAGTGCTGTGAGATTGGATTTGCTGTCTGAACTCTGCGTGAATTGCTGTGAGGTTGGATTAGCTGTCTGCACTCCGCTTGAAGTGGTGTGACATTGGAATTGCTGCCTGCATTCTGCTTGAAGTGCTGTGACATTGGATTTGCTGCCTGCACTCTGCTTGAAGTGCTGTGACATTGGCTTTGCTGTCTGCACTCTGCTTCAAGTGCTGTGAGGTTAGATTTGCTGCCTGCAATCTGCTTGAAGTGCTGTGACTTGACTTTGTTGCTTGCACTGTGCTTTAAATGCTGTGGCGTGGGTTTTCTGCCTGCACGATGCTTGAAATGCTGTGAGCTTGGATTTGCTGCCCGTACTCTGCTGCATTGCTGTGAGATTGGATTTGCTGCCTGCACAATGCTTGCAGTCCTGTGAGATTGGATTTGCTGCCTTAACACTGTGTGCAAGCATCGTGCAGGCAGCAAATCCAATCTGCTGGAAGTGCTGTAAAATTGGATTTGCTGTCTGCATTCTGTTTGAAGTGCTGTGAGGTTGGATTTGCAGCCTGCACTGCCTGAAATGCTTTGGCGTTGGATTTGCTGCCTGTACTCTGCTTTAAGTGCTGTGACATGGTCATTCTGCCTGCGCGATGTTTGAAGTGTTGTGAGCTTGGATTTGCTGCCTGCCCTCTGCAGCAAGTGCTGTGAGCTTGGATTTGCTGCCTGCACTCTGCTTGAAGTGCTGTGAGATTGGAGTTGCTGCCTGCACTCTGCTGCATGTGCTGTGCGGTTGGATTTGCTGCCTGCACGCTGCTTGAAGTGCTGTGAGGTTTGATTTGCTGCCTACACTCTGCTTGATGTACCGTGAGGTTGGATTTGCTGCCTGCACTCTGCTTGAAGTACTGTGACATTGGATTTGCTGCCTGCACTCTGCTTGAAGTGCTGTTACATTGGATTTGCTGCCTGCACTCTGCTTGAAGTGCCGTGATGTTGGATGTGCTGCCTGCACTCTGTTTGAAGTGCGGTGGGATTGGATTGGCTGCCTGTGCTCTGTTGAAAGTGCTGTGAGGTTGGATTTACTGTCTGCACTCTGCTTGATATGCTGTGAGGTTGGATTTGCTGCCTGCAATCTGTTTGAAGTGCTGTGAGATTGGGTTTGCTGCTTGCACTCTGCTGCATGTGCAGTGCGGTTGGATTTGCTGCCGGCACGCTGCTTGAAGTGCTGTTATATTGGATGTGCTGCCTGCACTCTGCTTGAAGTGCTATGAGGTTGGATTTGCTGCCTGCACTCTGCATGTAGTGTTGTGAGATTGGATTCGGAGCCTGCGCTCTGCTTGAAGTGTTGTGTGGTTGGATTTGCTGCCTGCGCACTCATTGAAGTGCAGTGTGGTTTGATTTCCTGCCGGCACACTACTTGACGTGCTGTGAGATTGGATTCGGAGCCTGCGCTCTGCTCGAAGTGCTGTGAGATTGGATTTGCTGCCTGCACACTGCTTGAAGTGCTGTGACATTGAATTTTCTGCCTGCACTCTGCTTGAAGTTCTGTTATATTGGATTTGCTGCCTGCACTCTGCTTGAAGTGCTGTGACATTGGATTTGCTGCCTGCACTCTGCTTGAAGTGCCGTGACATTGGATGTACTGCCTGCACTCTGCTTGAAGTGCTGTGAGGTTGGATTTGCTGCTTGCAATCTGCTTGAAGTGCTGTGACTTGGATTTGCTGCTTGCACTCTGCTTTAAATGCTGTGAGGTGGGTTTTCTGCCTGCACGATGCTTGAAGTGCTGTGATCTTGGATTTGCTGCCTGCACTCTACTTGAAGTGCTGTGAGTTTGATTTCTCTACCTGCGCTCTGCTTGACGTGTTGTGAGCTTGGATTTGCTGCCTGCACTTCGCTGCGAGATTAGACTTGCTGCCTGCATTCTGCTTCTAGTGCTCTGAGATTGGAATTGCTGCCTGCACTCTGCGCGAAGTGCTGTGAGATTGGAATTGCTGCCTGCACTCTGCTTGCTGTGATGTTGGATGTGCTGCCTGCAATTTGCTTGAAGTGCCGTTACTTGGCTTTGCTGCTTGCACTCTGGTTTAAGTGCTGTGACATGGTCTTTCTGCCTGCGCGATGTTTGAAGTGTTGTGAGCTTGGATTTGCAGCCTGCCCTCTGCAGCAAGTGATGTGAGCTTGGATTTGCTGCCTGCACTCTGCTTGAAGTGCTGTGAGATTGGATTTTGCTGCCTGCACTCTGCTGCATGTGCTGTGCGGTTGGATTTGCTGCCTGCACGCTGCTTGAAGTGCTGTGAGGTTTGATTTGCTGCCTACACTCTGCTTGATGTACCGTGAGGTTTGATTTGCTGCCTACACTCTGCTTGATGTACCGTGAGGTTGGATTTGCTGCCTGCACTCTGCTTGAAGTACTGTGACATTGGATTTGCTGCCTGCACTCTGCTTGAAGTGCTGTTACATTGGATTTGCTGCCTGCACTCTGCTTGAAGTGCCGTGATGTTGGATGTGCTGCCTGCACTCTGCTTGAAGTGCCGTGATGTTGGATGTGCTGCCTGCACTCTGCTTCAAGTGCTGCGAGGTTGGAGTTGTTGCCTGCAATCTGCTTGAAGTGCTGTGATTTGGCTTTGCTGCTTGCACTTTGCTTTAAGTGCTGTGACGTGGGTTTTTTGCCTGCACGATGCTTGAAGTGCTGTGACATTGGATTTGCTGCCTGCACTCGGCTTCAAGTGCTGTGAGGTTAGATTTGCTGCCTGCACGCTGCTTGAAGTGCTGTGAGGTTTGATTTGCTGCCTACACTCTGCTTGATGTACCGTGAGGTTTGATTTGCTGCCTACACTCTGCTTGATGTACCGTGAGGTTGGATTTGCTGCCTGCACTCTGCTTGAAGTACTGTGACATTGGATTTGCTGCCTGCACTCTGCTTGAAGTGCTGTTACATTGGATTTGCTGCCTGCACTCTGCTTGAAGTGCCGTGATGTTGGATGTGCTGCCTGCACTCTGCTTGAAGTGCCGTGATGTTGGATGTGCTGCCTGCACTCTGCTTCAAGTGCTGCGAGGTTGGAGTTGTTGCCTGCAATCTGCTTGAAGTGCTGTGATTTGGCTTTGCTGCTTGCACTTTGCTTTAAGTGCTGTGACGTGGGTTTTTTGCCTGCACGATGCTTGAAGTGCTGTGACATTGGATTTGCTGCCTGCACTCGGCTTCAAGTGCTGTGAGGTTAGATTTGCTGCCTGCAATCTGCTTGAAGTGCTGTGACTTGACTTTGCTGCTTGCAGTCTGCTTTAAATGCTGTGACGTGGGTTTTCTGCCTGCACGATGCTTGAATTGCTGTAAGCTTGGATTTGCTGCCTGCACTCTGCTGCATTGCTGTGAGGTTGGATTTGTTGCCTGCACTCTGCTTCAAGTACTGTGAGTTTGGATTTGCTGCCTGCATTTCGCTGCGAGATTAGATTTGCTGCCTGCACTCTGCTTGAAGTGCTCTGAGATTGGAATTGCTGCCTGCACTCTGCTTGAAGTGATGAGATGGGATTTGCTGTCTGAACTCTGCGTGAATTGCTGTGAGGTTGTATTATCTGCCTGCACTCTGTTTGAAGTGTCGTGAGGTTGGATTTGCTGCCAGCACTGTGCTTGAAGTGCTGTAACATTGGATTTGCTGCCTGCACTCTGCTTGAAGTGCTGTTATATTGGATTTGCAGCCTGCACTCTGCTTGAAGTGCTGTGACATTGGATTTGCTGCCTGCACTCTGCTTGAAGTGCTGTGAAGTTGGATGTGCTGCCCGCACTCTGCTTCAAGTGCTGTGAGGTTAGATTTGCTGCCTGCAATCCGCTTGAAGTGCTGTGACTTGGCTTTGCTGCTTGCACTCTGCTTTAAATGCTGTGAGGTGGGTTTTCTGCCTGCACTCTACTTGAAGTGCTGTGAGATTGGTTTCGCTGCCTGCGCTCTGCTTGACGTGTTGTGAGTTTGGATTTGCTGCCTGCACTTCGCTGCGAGATTTGACTTGCTGCCTGCATTCTGTTTGAAGTGCTGTGAGATTGGAATTGCTGCCTGCACTCTACGTCAAGTGCTGTGAGATTGGAATTGCTGCCTGCACTCTGCTTGAAGTGCTGTGAGATTGGATTTGCTGTCTGAACTCTGCGTGAATTGCTGTGAGGTTGGATTAGCTGTCTGCACTCCGCTTGAAGTGGTGTGACATTGGAATTGCTGCCTGCATTCTGCTTGAAGTGCTGTGACATTGGATTTGCTGCCTGCACTCTGCTTGAAGTGCTGTGACATTGGCTTTGCTGTCTGCACTCTGCTTCAAGTGCTGTGAGGTTAGATTTGCTGCCTGCAATCTGCTTGAAGTGCTGTGACTTGACTTTGTTGCTTGCACTGTGCTTTAAATGCTGTGGCGTGGGTTTTCTGCCTGCACGATGCTTGAAATGCTGTGAGCTTGGATTTGCTGCCCGTACTCTGCTGCATTGCTGTGAGATTGGATTTGCTGCCTGCACAATGCTTGCAGTCCTGTGAGATTGGATTTGCTGCCTTAACACTGTGTGCAAGCATCGTGCAGGCAGCAAATCCAATCTGCTGGAAGTGCTGTAAAATTGGATTTGCTGTCTGCATTCTGTTTGAAGTGCTGTGAGGTTGGATTTGCAGCCTGCACTGCCTGAAATGCTTTGGCGTTGGATTTGCTGCCTGTACTCTGCTTTAAGTGCTGTGACATGGTCATTCTGCCTGCGCGATGTTTGAAGTGTTGTGAGCTTGGATTTGCTGCCTGCCCTCTGCAGCAAGTGCTGTGAGCTTGGATTTGCTGCCTGCACTCTGCTTGAAGTGCTGTGAGATTGGAGTTGCTGCCTGCACTCTGCTGCATGTGCTGTGCGGTTGGATTTGCTGCCTGCACGCTGCTTGAAGTGCTGTGAGGTTTGATTTGCTGCCTACACTCTGCTTGATGTACCGTGAGGTTGGATTTGCTGCCTGCACTCTGCTTGAAGTACTGTGACATTGGATTTGCTGCCTGCACTCTGCTTGAAGTGCTGTTACATTGGATTTGCTGCCTGCACTCTGCTTGAAGTGCCGTGATGTTGGATGTGCTGCCTGCACTCTGCTTGAAGTGCCGTGATGTTGGATGTGCTGCCTGCACTCTGCTTCAAGTGCTGCGAGGTTGGAGTTGTTGCCTGCAATCTGCTTGAAGTGCTGTGATTTGGCTTTGCTGCTTGCACTTTGCTTTAAGTGCTGTGACGTAGGTGTTTTGCCTGCACGATGCTTGAAGTGCTGTGACATTGGATTTGCTGCCTGCACTCTGCTTCAAGTGCTGTGAGGCTAGATTTGCTGCCTGCAATCTGCTTGAAGTGCTGTGACTTGACTTTGCTGCTTGCAGTCTGCTTTAAATGCTGTGACGTGGGTTTTCTGCCTGCACGATGCTTGAATTGCTGTAAGCTTGGATTTGCTGCCTGCACTCTGCTTGAAGTGCCGTGAGGTTGGAATTGCTGTCTGCACTCTGCTTGACGTGCTGTGACATTGGATCTGCTGCCTGCACTCTGCTTGCTGTGATGTTGGATGTGCTGCCTGCAATTTGCTTGAAGTGCCGTTACTTGGCTTTGCTGCTTGCACTCTGCTTTAAGTGCTGTGACATGGTCTTTCTGCCTGCGCGATGTTTGAAGTGTTGTGAGCTTGGATTTGCTGCCTGCACTCTGCTGCATTGCTGTGAGGTTGGATTTGTTGCCTGCACTCTGCTTCAAGTACTGTGAGTTTGGATTTGCTGCCTGCATTTCGCTGCGAGATTAGATTTGCTGCCTGCACTCTGCTTGAAGTGCTCTGAGATTGGAATTGCTGCCTGCACTCTGCTTGAAGTGATGAGATTGGATTTGCTGTCTGAACTCTGCGTGAATTGCTGCGATGTTGTATTATCTGCCTGCACTCTGTTTGAAGTGTCGTGAGGTTGGATTTGCTGCCTGCACTCTGCTTGAAGTGCTGTAACATTGGATTTGCTGCCTGCACTCTGCTTGAAGTGCTGTTATATTGGATTTGCAGCCTGCACTCTGCTTGAAGTGCTGTGACATTGGATTTGCTGCCTGCACTCTGCTTGAAGTGCTGTGAAGTTGGATGTGCTGCCCGCACTCTGCTTCAAGTGCTGTGAGTTTAGATTTGCTGCCTGCAATCCGCTTGAAGTGCTGTGACTTGGCTTTGCTGCTTGCACTCTGCTTTAAATGCTGTGAGGTGGGTTTTCTGCCTGCACTCTACTTGAAGTGCTGTGAGATTGGTTTCGCTGCCTGCGCTCTGCTTGACGTGTTGTGAGTTTGGATTTGCTGCCTGCACTTCGCTGCGAGATTTGACTTGCTGCCTGCATTCTGTTTGAAGTGCTCTGAGATTGGAATTGCTGCCTGCACTCTGCGTGAAGTGTTGTGAGATTGGAATTGCTGCCTGCACTCTACGTCAAGTGCTGTGAGATTGGAATTGCTGCCTGCACTCTGCTTGAAGTGCTGTGAGATTGAATTTGCTGTCTGAACTCTGCGTGAATTGCTGTGAGTTTGGATTAGCTGTCTGCACTCCGCTTGAAGTGATGTGACATTGGATTTGCTGCCTGCATTCTGCTTGAAGTGCTGTGACATTGGATTTGCTGCCTGCACTCTGCTTGAAGTGCTGTGACATTGGCTTTGCTGTCTGCACTCTGCTTCAAGTGCTGTGAGGTTAGATTTGCTGCCTGCAATCTGCTTGAAGTGCTGTGACTTGACTTTGTTGCTTGCACTGTGCTTTAAATGCTGTGAGCTTGGATATGCTGCCCGCACTCTGCTGCATTGCTGTGAGGTTGGATTTGTTGCCTGCACTCTGCTTCAAGTGCTGTGAGATTGGATTTGCCGCCTGCACAATGCTTGCAGTCCTGTGAGATTGGATTTGCTGCCTTAACACTGTGTGCAAGCATTGTGCAGGCAGCAAATCCAATCTGCTGGAAGTGCTGTAAAATTGGATTTGCTGTCTGCATTCTGTTTGAAGTGCTGTGAGGTTGGATTTGCAGCCTGCACTGCCTGAAATGCTTTGGCGTTGGATTTGCTGCCTGTACTCTGCTTGAAGTGCTGTGACGTTCGATTTGCTGCCTGCACTCTGCTTAATGCGCAGTGACGTTGGATTTGCTGCCTGAAGTCTGCTTGAAGTGCTGTGACGTTGGATTTGCTGCCTGTATTTCGCTGCGAGATTAGATTTGCTGCCTGCACTTTGCTCGAAGTGCTCTGAGATTGGAATTGCTGCCTGCACTCTGCTTGAAGTGCTGAGATTGGATCTGCTGTCTGAACTCTGCGTCAATTGCTGTGAGGTTGTATTATCTGCCTGCACTCTGCTTGAAGTGTCGTGAGGTTGGATTTGCTGCCTGCACTCTGCTTGAAGTGCTGTAACATTGGATTTGCTGCCTGCACTCTGCTTGAATTGCTGTTATATTGGATTTGCTGCCTGCACTCTGCTTGAAGTGCTGTGATGTTGGATGTGCTGCCCGCACTCTGCTTCAAGTGCTGTGAGGTTAGATTTGCTGCCTGCAATCTACTTGAAGTGCTGTGACTTGGCTTTGCTGCTTGCACTCTGCTTTAAATGCTGTGACGTGGGTTTTCTGCCTCTACAATGCTTGAAGTGCTGTGAGCTTGGATTTGCTGCCTGCACTCTGCTGCATTGCTGTGAGGTTGGATTTGTTGCCTGCACTCTTCTTGAGGTGCTGTGAGTTTGTATACGCTGCCTGCGCTCTGCTTGACGTGTTGCGAGGTTGGATTTGCTGCCTGCACTCTGCTTCAAGTGGTGTGAGTTTGGATTTGCTGCCTGCATTTCGCTGCGTGATGAGGTGTGCTGCCTGCACGCTGCTTGAAGTGCTGTGTGATTGGATTTGCTGGCTGTACTCTGCTTGAAGTGCTATGAGATTGGATTTTCTGGCTGCACTCTGCTTGAAATGCTGTGAGATTGGATTTGCTGCCTGCAATCTGCTTGAAGTGATGTAACTTGGCTTTGCTGCTTGCACTCTGCTTTAAGTGCTGTGACGTGGGTTTTCTGCCTGCACGCTGCTTGAAGTGCTGTGAGCTTGGACTTGCTGCCTGCACTCTGCTGCAAGTGCTGTGAGGTTGGATTTGCTGCCTGCACTCTGCTTGTAGTGTTGTGAGATTGGATTCGGTGCCTGCGCTCTGCTTTAAGTGTTGTGAGGTTATATTTGCTGCCTGCGCACTCATTGAAGTGCAGTGTGGTTTGATTTCCTGCCGGCACTCTACTAGAAATACCGTGAGGTTGGATTTGTTGCCTGCACTCTGCTTGTAGTGTTGTGAGATTGGATTCGGAGCCTGCGCTCTGCTTTAAGTGTTGTGAGGTTATATTTGCTGCCTGCGCACTCATTGAAGTGCAGTGTGGTTTGATTTCCTGCCGGCACTCTACTAGAAGTACCGTGAGGTTGGATTTGTTGCCCGCGCTGTGCTTGAAGTGCTGTGAGATTGGATTTGCTGCCTGCACTCTGCTTGAAGTGCTTTTATATTGGATTTGCTGCCTGCACTCTGCTTGAAGTGCTGTGACATTGGATTTGCTGCCTGCACTCTGCTTGAAGTGATGTGGCATTGGATTTGCTGCCTGCATTCTGCTTGAAGTGCTGTGATGTTGGATGTACTGCCTGCACTCTGCTTCAAGTGCTGTGAGGTTGGATTTGCTGGTTGTACTCTGCTTGAAGTGCTATGAGATTGGATTTTCTGGCTGCACTCTGCTTGAAATGCTTTGAGATTCGATTTGCTGCCTGCAATCTGCTTGAAGTGATGTAACTTGGCTTTGCTGCTTGCACTCTGCTTTAAGTGCTGTCACGTGGTTTTTCTGCCTGCATGCTGCTTGAAATGCTGTGAGCTTGGACTTGTGCCTGCACTCTGCTGCAAGTGCTGTGAGGTTGCATTTGTTGCCTGCACTCTGCTTGTAGTGTTGTGAGATTGGATTCGGAGCCTGCGCTCTGCTTTAAGTGTTGTGAGGTTATATTTGCTGCCTGCGCACTCAATGAAGTGCAGTGTGGTTTGATTTCCTGCCGGCACTCTACTAGAAGTACCGTGAGGTTGGATTTGTTGCCCGCGCTGTGCTTGAAGTGCTGTGAGATTGGATTTGCTGCCTGCACTCTGCTTGAAGTGCTGTTATATTGGATTTGCTGCCTGCACTCTGCTTGAAGTGCTGTGACATGCCTGCACTATGCTTGAAGTGATGTGGCATTGGATTTGCTGCCTGCATTCTGCTTGAAGTGCTGTGATGTTGGATGTACTGCCTGCACTCTGCTTCAAGTGCTGTGAGGTTGGATTTGCTGGTTGTACTCTGCTTGAAGTGCTATGAGATTGGATTTTCTGGCTGCACTCTGCTTGAAATGCTTTGAGATTCGATTTGCTGCCTGCAATCTGCTTGAAGTGATGTAACTTGGCTTTGCTGCTTGCACTCTGCTTTAAGTGCTGTCACGTGGTTTTTCTGCCTGCATGCTGCTTGAAATGCTGTGAGCTTGGACTTGTGCCTGCACTCTGCTGCAAGTGCTGTGAGGTTGGATTTGCTGCCTGCACTCTGCTTGTACTGTTGTGAGATTGGATTCGGTGCCTGCGCTCTGCTTTAAGTGTTGTGAGGTTAGATTTGCTGCCTGCGCACTCATTGAAGTGCAGTGTGGTTTGATTTCATGCCGGCACTCTACTAGAAGTACTGTGAGGTTGGATTTGTTGTCTGCACTGTGCTTGAAGTGCTGTGAGATTGGATTTGCTGCCTGCACTCTGCTTGAAGTGATGTTATATTGGATTTGCTGCCTGCACTCTGCTTGAAGTGCTGAGACATTGGATTTGCTGCCTGCATTCTGCTTGAAGTGCTGTGGCATTGGATTTGCTGCCTGCATTCTGCTTGAAGTGCTGTGATGTTGGATGTACTGCCTGCACTCTGCTTCAAGTGCTGTGAGGTTGGATTTGCTGCCTGCAATCTGCTTGTGGTACTGTGACTTGGCTTTGCTGCTTGCACTCTGCTTTAAATGCTGTGACGTGGGTTTTCTGTCTGCACGATGCTTGAAGTGCTGTGAGCTTGGATTTGCTGCCTGCACTCTGCTGCATTGCTATGAGGTTGGATTTGCTGCCTTCACTCTGCTTGAAGTGCTATGAGATTGGATACGCTACCTGCGTTCTGCTTGACGTGTTGTGAGGTTGGATTTGCTGCCTGTACTTCGCTGCTAGATTAGATTTGATGCCTGCACTCTGCTTCAAGTGCTGTGAGGTTAGATCTGCTGCCTGCAATCTGCTTGAAGTGCTGTGAAATTGGATGTGCTGCCTGCACACTGCTTGCACTGTTGTGAGATTGGATCTGCTGCCTGCACGCTGCGTGAAGTGCTGTGAGATTGGATTTGCTGCCTGCACTCTGCTGGAAGTGCTGTCGCATTGGATTTGCTGTCTGCATTCTGTTTGAAGTGCTGTGAGGTTGGATTCGCAGCCTGCACTCTGGTTGAAGTGCTTTGACGTTGGATTTGCTGCCTGTACTCTGGTTGAAGTGTTGTGACGTTTGATTTGCTGCTTGCACTCTGCTTGATGCGCAGTGACGTTAGATTTGCTGCCTGCAGTCTGCTTGAAGTGCTGTGGGATTTGATTGGCTGCCTGTACTCTGCTGAAAGTGCTGTGAGGTTGGATTTGCTGCCAGCATTCTGCTTGAAGTGCTATGAGATTGGATTTTCTGCCTGCACTCTGCTTAAAATGCTGTGAGATTGGATTTGCTGCCTGCAATCTGCTTGAAGTGATGTGACTTGGCTTTGCTGATTGCACTCTGCTATAAGTGTTGTGACGTGGGTTTTCTGCCTGCACGCTGCTTGAAGTGCTGTGAGCTTGGATTTGCTGCCTGCCCTCTGCAGCAAGTGCTGTGAGCTTGGATTTGCTGCCTGCACTCTGCTTGAAGTGCTGTGAGATTGGATTTGCTGCCTGCAGTCTGCTGCATGTGCTGTGCGGTTGGATTTGCTGCCTGCACGCTGCTTGAAGTGCTGTGAGGTTTGATTTGCTGCCTACACTCTGCTTGATGTACCGTGAGGTTGGATTTGCTGCCTGCACTCTGCTTGAAGTACTGTGACATTGGATTTGCTGCCTGCACTCTGCTTGAAGTGCTTTTACATTGGATTTGCTGCCTGCACTCTGCTTGAAGTGCCGTGATGTTGGATGTGCTGCCTGCACTCTGCTTGAAGTGCCGTGATGTTGGATGTGCTGCCTGCACTCTGCTTCAAGTGCTGCGAGGTTGGAGTTGTTGCCTGCAATCTGCTTGAAGTGCTGTGATTTGGCTTTGCTGCTTGCACTTTGCTTTAAGTGCTGTGACGTGGGTTTTTTGCCTGCACGATGCTTGAAGTGCTGTGACATTGGATTTGCTGCCTGCACTCTGCTTCAAGTGCTGTGAGGTTAGATTTGCTGCCTGCAATCTGCTTGAAGTGCTGTGACTTGACTTTGCTGCTTGCAGTCTGCTCTAAATGCTGTGACGTGGGTTTTCTGCCTGCACGATGCTTGAATTGCTGTAAGCTTGGATTTGCTGCCTGCAGTCTGCTGCATTGCTGTGAGGTTGGATTTGTTGCCTGCACTCTGCTTCAAGTACTGTGAGTTTGGATTTGCTGCCTGCATTTCGCTGCGAGATTAGATTTGCTGCCTGCACTCTGCTTGAAGTGCTCTGAGATTGGAATTGCTGCCTGCACTCTGCTTGAAGTGATGAGATTGGATTTGCTGTCTGAACTCTGCGTGAATTGCTGCGATGTTGTATTATCTGCCTGCACTCTGTTTGAAGTGTCGTGAGGTTGGATTTGCTGCCTGCACTCTGCTTGAAGTGCTGTAACATTGGATTTGCTGCGTGCACTCTGCTTGAAGTGCTGTTATATTGGATTTGCAGCCTGCACTCTGCTTGAAGTGCTGTGACATTGGATTTGCTGCCTGCACTCTGCTTGAAGTGCTGTGAAGTTGGATGTGCTGCCCGCACTCTGCTTCAAGTGCTGTGAGTTTAGATTTGCTGCCTGCAATCCGCTTGAAGTGCTGTGACTTGGCTTTGCTGCTTGCACTCTGCTTTAAATGCTGTGAGGTGGGTTTTCTGCCTGCACTCTACTTGAAGTGCTGTGAGATTGGTTTCGCTGCCTGCGCTCTGCTTGACGTGTTGTGAGTTTGGATATGCTGCCTGCACTTCGCTGCGAGATTTGACTTGCTGCCTGCATTCTGTTTGAAGTGCTCTGAGATTGGAATTGCTGCCTGCACTCTGCGTGAAGTGTTGTGAGATTGGAATTGCTGCCTGCACTCTACGTCAAGTGCTGTGAGATTGGAATTGCTGCCTGCACTCTGCTTGAAGTGCTGTGAGATTGGATTTGCTGTCTGAACTCTGCGTGAATTGCTGTGAGGTTGGATTAGCTGTCTGCACTCCGCTTGAAGTGGTGTGACATTGGATTTGCTGCCTGCATTCTGCTTGAAGTGCTGTGACATTGGATTTGCTGCCTGCACTCTGCTTGAAGTGCTGTGACATTGGCTTTGCTGTCTGCACTCTGCTTCAAGTGCTGTGAGGTTAGATTTGCTGCCTGCAATCTGCTTGAAGTGCTGTGACTTGACTTTGTTGCTTGCACTGTGCTTTAAATGCTGTGAGCTTGGATATGCTGCCCGCACTCTGCTGCATTGCTGTGAGGTTGGATTTGTTGCCTGCACTCTGCTTCAAGTGCTGTGAGATTGGATTTGCTGCCTGCACAATGCTTGCAGTCCTGTGAGATTGGATTTGCTGCCTTAACACTGTGTGCAAGCATTGTGCAGGCAGCAAATCCAATCTGCTGGAAGTGCTGTAAAATTGGATTTGCTGTCTGCATTCTGTTTGAAGTGCTGTGAGGTTGGATTTGCAGCCTGCACTGCCTGAAATGCTTTGGCGTTGGATTTGCAGCCTGTACTCTGCTTGAAGTGCTGTGACGTTCGATTTGCTGCCTGCACTCTGCTTAATGCGCAGTGACGTTGGATTTGCTGCCTGAAGTCTGCTTGAAGTGCTGTGACGTTGGATTTGCTGCCTGTATTTCGCTGCGAGATTAGATTTGCTGCCTGCACTCTGCTCGAAGTGCTCTGAGATTGGAATTGCTGCCTGCACTCTGCTTGAAGTGCTGAGATTGGATTTGCTGTCTGAACTCTGCGTCAATTGCTGTGAGGTTGTATTATCTGCCTGCACTCTGCTTGCAGTGTCGTGAGGTTGGATTTGCTGCCTGCACTCTGCTTGAAGTGCTGTAACATTGGATTTGCTGCCTGCACTCTGCTTGAATTGCTGTTATATTGGATTTGCTGCCTGCACTCTGCTTGAAGTGCTGTGATGTTGGATGTGCTGCCCGCAATCTGCTTCAAGTGCTGTGAGGTTAGATTTGCTGCCTGCAATCTACTTGAAGTGCTGTGACTTGGCTTTGCTGCTTGCACTCTGCTTTAAATGCTGTGACGTGGGTTTTCTGCCTCTACAATGCTTGAAGTGCTGTGAGCTTGGATTTGCTGCCTGCACTCTGCTGCATTGCTGTGAGGTTGGATTTGTTGCCTGCACTCTTCTTGAGGTGCTGTGAGTTTGTATACGCTGCCTGCGCTCTGCTTGACGTGTTGCGAGGTTGGATTTGCTGCCTGCACTCTGCTTCAAGTGGTGTGAGTTTGGATTTGCTGCCTGCATTTCGCTGCGTGATGAGGTGTGCTGCCTGCACGCTGCTTGAAGTGCTGTGTGATTGGATTTGCTGGCTGTACTCTGCTTGAAGTGCTATGAGATTGGATTTTCTGGCTGCACTCTGCTTGAAATGCTGTGAGATTGGATTTGCTGCCTGCAATCTGCTTGAAGTGATGTAACTTGGCTTTGCTGCTTGCACTCTGCTTTAAGTGCTGTGACGTGGGTTTTCTGCCTGCACGCTGCTTGAAGTGCTGTGAGCTTGGACTTGCTGCCTGCACTCTGCTGCAAGTGCTGTGAGGTTGGATTTGCTGCCTGCACTCTGCTTGTAGTGTTGTGAGATTGGATTCGGTGCCTGCGCTCTGCTTTAAGTGTTGTGAGGTTATATTTGCTGCCTGCGCACTCATTGAAGTGCAGTGTGGTTTGATTTCCTGCCGGCACTCTACTAGAAATACCGTGAGGTTGGATTTGTTGCCTGCACTCTGCTTGTAGTGTTGTGAGATTGGATTCGGAGCCTGCGCTCTGCTTTAAGTGTTGTGAGGTTATATTTGCTGCCTGCGCACTCATTGAAGTGCAGTGTGGTTTGATTTCCTGCCGGCACTCTACTAGAAGTACCGTGAGGTTGGATTTGTTGCCCGCGCTGTGCTTGAAGTGCTGTGAGATTGGATTTGCTGCCTGCACTCTGCTTGAAGTGCTTTTATATTGGATTTGCTGCCTGCACTCTGCTTGAAGTGCTGTGACATTGGATTTGCTGCCTGCACTCTGCTTGAAGTGATGTGGCATTGGATTTGCTGCCTGCATTCTGCTTGAAGTGCTGTGATGTTGGATGTACTGCCTGCACTCTGCTTCAAGTGCTGTGAGGTTGGATTTGCTGGTTGTACTCTGCTTGAAGTGCTATGAGATTGGATTTTCTGGCTGCACTCTGCTTGAAATGCTTTGAGATTCGATTTGCTGCCTGCAATCTGCTTGAAGTGATGTAACTTGGCTTTGCTGCTTGCACTCTGCTTTAAGTGCTGTCACGTGGTTTTTCTGCCTGCATGCTGCTTGAAATGCTGTGAGCTTGGACTTGTGCCTGCACTCTGCTGCAAGTGCTGTGAGGTTGGATTTGCTGCCTGCACTCTGCTTGTACTGTTGTGAGATTGGATTCGGTGCCTGCGCTCTGCTTTAAGTGTTGTGAGGTTAGATTTGCTGCCTGCGCACTCATTGAAGTGCAGTGTGGTTTGATTTCATGCCGGCACTCTACTAGAAGTACTGTGAGGTTGGATTTGTTGTCTGCACTGTGCTTGAAGTGCTGTGAGATTGGATTTGCTGCCTGCACTCTGCTTGAAGTGCTGTTATATTGGATTTGCTGCCTGCACTCTGCTTGAAGTGCTGAGACATTGGATTTGCTGCCTGCATTCTGCTTGAAGTGCTGTGGCATTGGATTTGCTGCCTGCATTCTGCTTGAAGTGCTGTGATGTTGGATGTACTGCCTGCACTCTGCTTCAAGTGCTGTGAGGTTGGATTTGCTGCCTGCAATCTGCTTGTGGTACTGTGACTTGGCTTTGCTGCTTGCACTCTGCTTTAAATGCTGTGATGTGGGTTTTCTGTCTGCACGATGCTTGAAGTGCTGTGAGCTTGGATTTGCTGCCTGCACTCTGCTGCATTGCTATGAGGTTGGATTTGCTGCCTTCACTCTGCTTGAAGTGCTATGAGATTGGATACGCTACCTGCGTTCTGCTTGACGTGTTGTGAGGTTGGATTTGCTGCCTGTACTTCGCTGCTAGATTAGATTTGATGCCTGCACTCTGCTTCAAGTGCTGTGAGGTTAGATCTGCTGCCTGCAATCTGCTTGAAGTGCTGTGAAATTGGATGTGCTGCCTGCACACTGCTTGCACTGTTGTGAGATTGGATCTGCTGCCTGCACGCTGCGTGAAGTGCTGTGAGATTGGATTTGCTGCCTGCACTCTGCTGGAAGTGCTGTCGCATTGGATTTGCTGTCTGCATTCTGTTTGAAGTGCTGTGAGGTTGGATTCGCAGCCTGCACTCTGGTTGAAGTGCTTTGACGTTGGATTTGCTGCCTGTACTCTGGTTGAAGTGTTGTGACGTTTGATTTGCTGCTTGCACTCTGCTTGATGCGCAGTGACGTTAGATTTGCTGCCTGCAGTCTGCTTGAAGTGCTGTGGGATTTGATTGGCTGCCTGTACTCTGCTGAAAGTGCTGTGAGGTTGGATTTGCTGCCAGCATTCTGCTTGAAGTGCTATGAGATTGGATTTTCTGCCTGCACTCTGCTTAAAATGCTGTGAGATTGGATTTGCTGCCTGCAATCTGCTTGAAGTGATGTGACTTGGCTTTGCTGATTGCACTCTGCTATAAGTGTTGTGACGTGGGTTTTCTGCCTGCACGCTGCTTGAAGTGCTGTGAGCTTGGATTTGCTGCCTGCCCTCTGCAGCAAGTGCTGTGAGCTTGGATTTGCTGCCTGCACTCTGCTTGAAGTGCTGTGAGATTGGATTTGCTGCCTGCAGTCTGCTGCATGTGCTGTGCGGTTGGATTTGCTGCCTGCACGCTGCTTGAAGTGCTGTGAGGTTTGATTTGCTGCCTACACTCTGCTTGATGTACCGTGAGGTTGGATTTGCTGCCTGCACTCTGCTTGAAGTACTGTGACATTGGATTTGCTGCCTGCACTCTGCTTGAAGTGCTTTTACATTGGATTTGCTGCCTGCACTCTGCTTGAAGTGCCGTGATGTTGGATGTGCTGCCTGCACTCTGCTTGAAGTGCCGTGATGTTGGATGTGCTGCCTGCACTCTGCTTCAAGTGCTGCGAGGTTGGAGTTGTTGCCTGCAATCTGCTTGAAGTGCTGTGATTTGGCTTTGCTGCTTGCACTTTGCTTTAAGTGCTGTGACGTGGGTTTTTTGCCTGCACGATGCTTGAAGTGCTGTGACATTGGATTTGCTGCCTGCACTCTGCTTCAAGTGCTGTGAGGTTAGATTTGCTGCCTGCAATCTGCTTGAAGTGCTGTGACTTGACTTTGCTGCTTGCAGTCTGCTCTAAATGCTGTGACGTGGGTTTTCTGCCTGCACGATGCTTGAATTGCTGTAAGCTTGGATTTGCTGCCTGCAGTCTGCTGCATTGCTGTGAGGTTGGATTTGTTGCCTGCACTCTGCTTCAAGTACTGTGAGTTTGGATTTGCTGCCTGCATTTCGCTGCGAGATTAGATTTGCTGCCTGCACTCTGCTTGAAGTGCTCTGAGATTGGAATTGCTGCCTGCACTCTGCTTGAAGTGATGAGATTGGATTTGCTGTCTGAACTCTGCGTGAATTGCTGCGATGTTGTATTATCTGCCTGCACTCTGTTTGAAGTGTCGTGAGGTTGGATTTGCTGCCTGCACTCTGCTTGAAGTGCTGTTATATTGGATTTGCAGCCTGCACTCTGCTTGAAGTGCTGTGACATTGGATTTGCTGCCTGCACTCTGCTTGAAGTGCTGTGAAGTTGGATGTGCTGCCCGCACTCTGCTTCAAGTGCTGTGAGTTTAGATTTGCTGCCTGCAATCCGCTTGAAGTGCTGTGACTTGGCTTTGCTGCTTGCACTCTGCTTTAAATGCTGTGAGGTGGGTTTTCTGCCTGCACTCTACTTGAAGTGCTGTGAGATTGGTTTCGCTGCCTGCGCTCTGCTTGACGTGTTGTGAGTTTGGATATGCTGCCTGCACTTCGCTGCGAGATTTGACTTGCTGCCTGCATTCTGTTTGAAGTGCTCTGAGATTGGAATTGCTGCCTGCACTCTGCGTGAAGTGTTGTGAGATTGGAATTGCTGCCTGCACTCTACGTCAAGTGCTGTGAGATTGGAATTGCTGCCTGCACTCTGCTTGAAGTGCTGTGAGATTGGATTTGCTGTCTGAACTCTGCGTGAATTGCTGTGAGGTTGGATTAGCTGTCTGCACTCCGCTTGAAGTGGTGTGACATTGGATTTGCTGCCTGCATTCTGCTTGAAGTGCTGTGACATTGGATTTGCTGCCTGCACTCTGCTTGAAGTGCTGTGACATTGGCTTTGCTGTCTGCACTCTGCTTCAAGTGCTGTGAGGTTAGATTTGCTGCCTGCAATCTGCTTGAAGTGCTGTGACTTGACTTTGTTGCTTGCACTGTGCTTTAAATGCTGTGAGCTTGGATATGCTGCCCGCACTCTGCTGCATTGCTGTGAGGTTGGATTTGTTGCCTGCACTCTGCTTCAAGTGCTGTGAGATTGGATTTGCTGCCTGCACAATGCTTGCAGTCCTGTGAGATTGGATTTGCTGCCTTAACACTGTGTGCAAGCATTGTGCAGGCAGCAAATCCAATCTGCTGGAAGTGCTGTAAAATTGGATTTGCTGTCTGCATTCTGTTTGAAGTGCTGTGAGGTTGGATTTGCAGCCTGCACTGCCTGAAATGCTTTGGCGTTGGATTTGCAGCCTGTACTCTGCTTGAAGTGCTGTGACGTTCGATTTGCTGCCTGCACTCTGCTTAATGCGCAGTGACGTTGGATTTGCTGCCTGAAGTCTGCTTGAAGTGCTGTGACGTTGGATTTGCTGCCTGTATTTCGCTGCGAGATTAGATTTGCTGCCTGCACTCTGCTCGAAGTGCTCTGAGATTGGAATTGCTGCCTGCACTCTGCTTGAAGTGCTGAGATTGGATTTGCTGTCTGAACTCTGCGTCAATTGCTGTGAGGTTGTATTATCTGCCTGCACTCTGCTTGCAGTGTCGTGAGGTTGGATTTGCTGCCTGCACTCTGCTTGAAGTGCTGTAACATTGGATTTGCTGCCTGCACTCTGCTTGAATTGCTGTTATATTGGATTTGCTGCCTGCACTCTGCTTGAAGTGCTGTGATGTTGGATGTGCTGCCCGCAATCTGCTTCAAGTGCTGTGAGGTTAGATTTGCTGCCTGCAATCTACTTGAAGTGCTGTGACTTGGCTTTGCTGCTTGCACTCTGCTTTAAATGCTGTGACGTGGGTTTTCTGCCTCTACAATGCTTGAAGTGCTGTGAGCTTGGATTTGCTGCCTGCACTCTGCTGCATTGCTGTGAGGTTGGATTTGTTGCCTGCACTCTTCTTGAGGTGCTGTGAGTTTGTATACGCTGCCTGCGCTCTGCTTGATGTGTTGCGAGGTTGGATTTGCTGCCTGCACTCTGCTTCAAGTGCTGTGAGGTTAGATTTGCTGCCTGCAATCTGCTTGAAGTGCTGTGACTTGACTTTGCTGCTTGCAGTCTGCTCTAAATGCTGTGACGTGGGTTTTCTGCCTGCACGATGCTTGAATTGCTGTAAGCTTGGATTTGCTGCCTGCAGTCTGCTGCATTGCTGTGAGGTTGGATTTGTTGCCTGCACTCTGCTTCAAGTACTGTGAGTTTGGATTTGCTGCCTGCATTTCGCTGCGAGATTAGATTTGCTGCCTGCACTCTGCTTGAAGTGCTCTGAGATTGGAATTGCTGCCTGCACTCTGCTTGAAGTGATGAGATTGGATTTGCTGTCTGAACTCTGCGTGAATTGCTGCGATGTTGTATTATCTGCCTGCACTCTGTTTGAAGTGTCGTGAGGTTGGATTTGCTGCCTGCACTCTGCTTGAAGTGCTGTAACATTGGATTTGCTGCGTGCACTCTGCTTGAAGTGCTGTTATATTGGATTTGCAGCCTGCACTCTGCTTGAAGTGCTGTGACATTGGATTTGCTGCCTGCACTCTGCTTGAAGTGCTGTGAAGTTGGATGTGCTGCCCGCACTCTGCTTCAAGTGCCGTGAGTTTAGATTTGCTGCCTGCAATCCGCTTGAAGTGCTGTGACTTGGCTTTGCTGCTTGCACTCTGCTTTAAATGCTGTGAGGTGGGTTTTCTGCCTGCACTCTACTTGAAGTGCTGTGAGATTGGTTTCGCTGCCTGCGCTCTGCTTGACGTGTTGTGAGTTTGGATATGCTGCCTGCACTTCGCTGCGAGATTTGACTTGCTGCCTGCATTCTGTTTGAAGTGCTCTGAGATTGGAATTGCTGCCTGCACTCTGCGTGAAGTGTTGTGAGATTGGAATTGCTGCCTGCACTCTACGTCAAGTGCTGTGAGATTGGAATTGCTGCCTGCACTCTGCTTGAAGTGCTGTGAGATTGGATTTGCTGTCTGAACTCTGCGTGAATTGCTGTGAGGTTGGATTAGCTGTCTGCACTCCGCTTGAAGTGGTGTGACATTGGATTTGCTGCCTGCATTCTGCTTGAAGTGCTGTGACATTGGATTTGCTGCCTGCACTCTGCTTGAAGTGCTGTGACATTGGCTTTGCTGTCTGCACTCTGCTTCAAGTGCTGTGAGGTTAGATTTGCTGCCTGCAATCTGCTTGAAGTGCTGTGACTTGACTTTGTTGCTTGCACTGTGCTTTAAATGCTGTGAGCTTGGATATGCTGCCCGCACTCTGCTGCATTGCTGTGAGGTTGGATTTGTTGCCTGCACTCTGCTTCAAGTGCTGTGAGATTGGATTTGCTGCCTGCACAATGCTTGCAGTCCTGTGAGATTGGATTTGCTGCCTTAACACTGTGTGCAAGCATTGTGCAGGCAGCAAATCCAATCTGCTGGAAGTGCTGTAAAATTGGATTTGCTGTCTGCATTCTGTTTGAAGTGCTGTGAGGTTGGATTTGCAGCCTGCACTGCCTGAAATGCTTTGGCGTTGGATTTGCAGCCTGTACTCTGCTTGAAGTGCTGTGACGTTCGATTTGCTGCCTGCACTCTGCTTAATGCGCAGTGACGTTGGATTTGCTGCCTGAAGTCTGCTTGAAGTGCTGTGACGTTGGATTTGCTGCCTGTATTTCGCTGCGAGATTAGATTTGCTGCCTGCACTCTGCTCGAAGTGCTCTGAGATTGGAATTGCTGCCTGCACTCTGCTTGAAGTGCTGAGATTGGATTTGCTGTCTGAACTCTGCGTCAATTGCTGTGAGGTTGTATTATCTGCCTGCACTCTGCTTGCAGTGTCGTGAGGTTGGATTTGCTGCCTGCACTCTGCTTGAAGTGCTGTAACATTGGATTTGCTGCCTGCACTCTGCTTGAATTGCTGTTATATTGGATTTGCTGCCTGCACTCTGCTTGAAGTGCTGTGATGTTGGATGTGCTGCCCGCAATCTGCTTCAAGTGCTGTGAGGTTAGATTTGCTGCCTGCAATCTACTTGAAGTGCTGTGACTTGGCTTTGCTGCTTGCACTCTGCTTTAAATGCTGTGACGTGGGTTTTCTGCCTCTACAATGCTTGAAGTGCTGTGAGCTTGGATTTGCTGCCTGCACTCTGCTGCATTGCTGTGAGGTTGGATTTGTTGCCTGCACTCTTCTTGAGGTGCTGTGAGTTTGTATACGCTGCCTGCGCTCTGCTTGACGTGTTGCGAGGTTGGATTTGCTGCCTGCACTCTGCTTCAAGTGGTGTGAGTTTGGATTTGCTGCCTGCATTTCGCTGCGTGATGAGGTGTGCTGCCTGCACGCTGCTTGAAGTGCTGTGTGATTGGATTTGCTGGCTGTACTCTGCTTGAAGTGCTATGAGATTGGATTTTCTGGCTGCACTCTGCTTGAAATGCTGTGAGATTGGATTTGCTGCCTGCAATCTGCTTGAAGTGATGTAACTTGGCTTTGCTGCTTGCACTCTGCTTTAAGTGCTGTGACGTGGGTTTTCTGCCTGCACGCTGCTTGAAGTGCTGTGAGCTTGGACTTGCTGCCTGCACTCTGCTGCAAGTGCTGTGAGGTTGGATTTGCTGCCTGCACTCTGCTTGTAGTGTTGTGAGATTGGATTCGGTGCCTGCGCTCTGCTTTAAGTGTTGTGAGGTTATATTTGCTGCCTGCGCACTCATTGAAGTGCAGTGCGGTTTGATTTCCTGCCGGCACTCTACTAGAAATACCGTGAGGTTGGATTTGTTGCCTGCACTCTGCTTGTAGTGTTGTGAGATTGGATTCGGAGCCTGCGCTCTGCTTTAAGTGTTGTGAGGTTATATTTGCTGCCTGCGCACTCATTGAAGTGCAGTGTGGTTTGATTTCCTGCCGGCACTCTACTAGAAGTACCGTGAGGTTGGATTTGTTGCCCGCGCTGTGCTTGAAGTGCTGTGAGATTGGATTTGCTGCCTGCACTCTGCTTGAAGTGCTGTTATATTGGATTTGCTGCCTGCACTCTGCTTGAAGTGCTGTGACATTGGATTTGCTGCCTGCACTCTGCTTGAAGTGATGTGGCATTGGATTTGCTGCCTGCATTCTGCTTGAAGTGCTGTGATGTTGGATGTACTGCCTGCACTCTGCTTCAAGTGCTGTGAGGTTGGATTTGCTGGTTGTACTCTGCTTGAAGTGCTATGAGATTGGATTTTCTGGCTGCACTCTGCTTGAAATGCTTTGAGATTCGATTTGCTGCCTGCAATCTGCTTGAAGTGATGTAACTTGGCTTTGCTGCTTGCACTCTGCTTTAAGTGCTGTTACGTGGTTTTTCTGCCTGCATGCTGCTTGAAATGCTGTGAGCTTGGACTTGTGCCTGCACTCTGCTGCAAGTGCTGTGAGGTTGGATTTGTTGCCTGCACTCTGCTTGTAGTGTTGTGAGATTGGATTCGGAGCCTGCGCTCTGCTTTAAGTGTTGTGAGGTTATATTTGCTGCCTGCGCACTCATTGAAGTGCAGTGTGGTTTGATTTCCTGCCGGCACTCTACTAGAAGTACCGTGAGGTTGGATTTGTTGCCCGCGCTGTGCTTGAAGTGCTGTGAGATTGGATTTGCTGCCTGCACTCTGCTTGAAGTGCTGTTATATTGGATTTGCTGCCTGCACTCTGCTTGAAGTGCTGTGACATTGGATTTGCTGCCTGCACTCTGCTTGAAGTGATGTGGCATTGGATTTGCTGCCTGCATTCTGCTTGAAGTGCTGTGATGTTGGATGTACTGCCTGCACTCTGCTTCAAGTGCTGTGAGGTTGGATTTGCTGGTTGTACTCTGCTTGAAGTGCTATGAGATTGGATTTTCTGGCTGCACTCTGCTTGAAATGCTTTGAGATTCGATTTGCTGCCTGCAATCTGCTTGAAGTGATGTGACTTGGCTTTGCTGCTTGCACTCTGCTTTAAGTGCTGTTACGTGGTTTTTCTGCCTGCATGCTGCTTGAAATGCTGTGAGCTTGGACTTGCTGCCTGCACTCTGCTGCAAGTGCTGTGAGGTTGGATTTGCTGCCTGCACTGCTTGTACTGTTGTGAGATTGGATTCGGTGCCTGCGCTCTGCTTTAAGTGTTGTGAGGTTAGATTTGCTGCCTGCGCACTCATTGAAGTGCAGTGCGGTTTGATTTCATGCCGGCACTCTACTAGAAGTACTGTGAGGTTGGATTTGTTGTCTGCACTGTGCTTGAAGTGCTGTGAGATTGGATTTGCTGCCTGCACTCTGCTTGAAGTGCTGTTATATTGGATTTGCTGCCTGCACTCTGCTTGAAGTGCTGAGACATTGGATTTGCTGCCTGCATTCTGCTTGAATTGCTGTTATATTGGATTTGCTGCCTGCACTCTGCTTGAAGTGCTGTGATGTTGGATGTGCTGCCCGCACTCTGCTTCAAGTGCTGTGAGGTTAGATTTGCTGCCTGCAATCCGCTTGAAGTGCTGTGACTTGGCTTTGCTGCTTGCACTCTGCTTTAAATGCTGTGAGGTGGGTTTTCTGCCTGCACTCTACTTGAAGTGCTGTGAGATTGGTTTCGCTGCCTGCGCTCTGCTTGACGTGTTGTGAGTTTGGATTTGCTGCCTGCACTTCGCTGCGAGATTTGACTTGCTGCCTGCATTCTGTTTGAAGTGCTCTGAGATTGGAATTGCTGCCTGCACTCTGCGTGAAGTGTTGTGAGATTGGAATTGATGCCTGCACTCTACGTCAAGTGCTGTGAGATTGGAATTGCTGCCTGCACTCTGCTTGAAGTGCTGTGAGATTGGATTTGCTGTCTGAACTCTGCGTGAATTGCTGTGAGGTTGGATTAGCTGTCTGCACTCCGCTTGAAGTGGTGTGACATTGGATTTGCTGCCTGCATTCTGCTTGAAGTGCTGTGACATTGGATTTGCTGCCTGCACTCTGCTTGAAGTGCTGTGACATTGTCTTTGCTGTCTGCACTCTGCTTCAAGTGCTGTGAGGTTAGATTTGCTGCCTGCAATCTGCTTGAAGTGCTGTGACTTGACTTTGTTGCTTGCACTGTGCTTTAAATGCTGTGAGCTTGGATATGCTGCCCGCACTCTGCTGCATTGCTGTGAGGTTGGATTTGTTGCCTGCACTCTGCTTCAAGTGCTGTGAGATTGGATTTGCTGCCTGCACAATGCTTGCAGTCCTGTGAGATTGGATTTGCTGCCTTAACACTGTGTGCAAGCATTGTGCAGGCAGCAAATCCAATCTGCTGGAAGTGCTGTAAAATTGGATTTGCTGTCTGCATTCTGTGTGAAGTGCTGTGAGGTTGGACTTGCTGCCTGCACTCTGCTGCAAGTGCTGTGAGGTTGGATTTGCTGCCTGCACTGCTTGTACTGTTGTGAGATTGGATTCGGTGCCTGCGCTCTGCTTTAAGTGTTGTGAGGTTAGATTTGCTGCCTGCGCACTCATTGAAGTGCAGTGTGGTTTGATTTCATGCCGGCACTCTAATAGAAGTACCGTGAGGTTGGATTTGTTGCCCGCGCTGTGCTTGAAGTGCTGTGAGATTGGATTTGCTGCCTGCACTCTGCTTGAAGTGCTGTTATATTGGATTTGCTGCCTGCACTCTGCTTGAAGTGCTGTGACATTGGATTTGCTGCCTGCACTCTGCTTGAAGTGATGTGGCATTGGATTTGCTGCCTGCATTCTGCTTGAAGTGCTGTGATGTTGGATGTACTGCCTGCATTCTGCTTCAAGTGCTGTGAGGTTGGATTTGCTGGTTGTACTCTGCTTGAAGTGCTATGAGATTGAATTTTCTGGCTGCACTCTGCTTGAAATGCTTTGAGATTCGATTTGCTGCCTGCAATCTGCTTGAAGTGATGTGACTTGGCTTTGCTGCTTGCACTCTGCTTTAAGTGCTGTTACGTGGTTTTTCTGCCTGCATGCTGCTTGAAATGCTGTGAGCTTGGACTTGCTGCCTGCACTCTGCTGCAAGTGCTGTGAGGTTGGATTTGCTGCCTGCACTGCTTGTACTGTTGTGAGATTGGATTCGGTGCCTGCGCTCTGCTTTAAGTGTTGTGAGGTTAGATTTGCTGCCTGCGCACTCATTGAAGTGCAGTGTGGTTTGATTTCATGCCGGCACTCTACTAGAAGTACTGTGAGGTTGGATTTGTTGTCTGCACTGTGCTTGAAGTGCTGTGAGATTGGATTTGCTGCCTGCACTCTGCTTGAAGTGCTGTTATATTGGATTTGCTGCCTGCACTCTGCTTGAAGTGCTGAGACATTGGATTTGCTGCCTGCATTCTGCTTGAAGTGCTGTGGCATTGGATTTGCTGCCTGCATTCTGCTTGAAGTGCTGTGATGTTGGATGTACTGCCTGCACTCTGCTTCAAGTGCTGTGAGGTTGGATTTGCTGCCTGCAATCTGCTTGTGGTACTGTGACTTGGCTTTGCTGCTTGCACTCTGCTTTAAATGCTGTGACGTGGGTTTTCTGTCTGCACGATGCTTGAAGTGCTGTGAGCTTGGATTTGCTGCCTGCACTCTGCTGCATTGCTATGAGGTTGGATTTGCTGCCTTCACTCTGCTTGAAGTGCTATGAGATTGGATACGCTACCTGCGTTCTGCTTGACGTGTTGTGAGGTTGGATTTGCTGCCTGTACTTCGCTGCTAGATTAGATTTGATGCCTGCACTCTGCTTCAAGTGCTGTGAGGTTAGATCTGCTGCCTGCAATCTGCTTGAAGTGCTGTGAAATTGGATGTGCTGCCTGCACACTACTTGCACTGTTGTGAGATTGGATCTGCTGCCTGCACGCTGCGTGAAGTGCTGTGAGATTGGATTTGCTGCCTGCACTCTGCTGGAAGTGCTGTCGCATTGGATTTGCTGTCTGCATTCTGTTTGAAGTGCTGTGAGGTTGGATTCGCAGCCTGCACTCTGGTTGAAGTGCTTTGACGTTGGATTTGCTGCCTGTACTCTGGTTGAAGTGTTGTGACGTTTGATCTGCTGCCTGCACTCTGCTTGATGCGCAGTGACGTTAGATTTGCTGCCTGCAGTCTGCTTGAAGTGCTGTGGGATTTGATTGGCTGCCTGTACTCTGCTGAAAGTGCTGTGAGGTTGGATTTGCTGCCAGCATTCTGCTTGAAGTGCTATGAGATTGGATTTTCTGCCTGCACTCTGCTTAAAATGCTGTGAGATTGGATTTGCTGCCTGCAATCTGCTTGAAGTGATGTGACTTGGCTTTGCTGATTGCACTCTGCTATAAGTGTTGTGACGTGGGTTTTCTGCCTGCACGCTGCTTGAAGTGCTGTGAGCTTGGATTTGCTGCCTGCCCTCTGCAGCAAGTGCTGTGAGCTTGGATTTGCTGCCTGCACTCTGCTTGAAGTGCTGTGAGATTGGATTTGCTGCCTGCACTCTGCTGCATGTGCTGTGCGGTTGGATTTGCTGCCTGCACGCTGCTTGAAGTGCTGTGAGGTTTGAATTGCTGCCTACACTCTGCTTGATGTACCGTGAGGTTGGATTTGCTGCCTGCACTCTGCTTGAAGTACTGTGACATTGGATTTGCTGCCTGCACTCTGCTTGAAGTGCTTTTACATTGGATTTGCTGCCTGCACTCTGCTTGAAGTGCCGTGATGTTGGATGTGCTGCCTGCACTCTGCTTGAAGTGCCGTGATGTTGGATGTGCTGCCTGCACTCTGCTTCAAGTGCTGCGAGGTTGGAGTTGTTGCCTGCAATCTGCTTGAAGTGCTGTGATTTGGCTTTGCTGCTTGCACTTTGCTTTAAGTGCTGTGACGTGGGTTTTTTGCCTGCACGATGCTTGAAGTGCTGTGACATTGGATTTGCTGCCTGCACTCTGCTTCAAGTGCTGTGAGGCTAGATTTGCTGCCTGCAATCTGCTTGAAGTGCTGTGACTTGACTTTGCTGCTTGCAGTCTGCTTTAAATGCTGTGACGTGGGTTTTCTGCCTGCACGATGCTTGAATTGCTGTAAGCTTGGATTTGCTGCCTGCACTCTGCTGCATTGCTGTGAGGTTGGATTTGTTGCCTGCACTCTGCTTCAAGTACTGTGAGTTTGGATTTGCTGCCTGCATTTCGCTGCGAGATTAGATTTGCTGCCTGCACTCTGCTTGAAGTGCTCTGAGATTGGAATTGCTGCCTGCACTCTGCTTGAAGTGATGAGATTGGATTTGCTGTCTGAACTCTGCGTGAATTGCTGCGATGTTGTATTATCTGCCTGCACTCTGTTTGAAGTGTCGTGAGGTTGGATTTGCTGCCTGCACTCTGCTTGAAGTGCTGTAACATTGGATTTGCTGCCTGCACTCTGCTTGAAGTGCTGTTATATTGGATTTGCAGCCTGCACTCTGCTTGAAGTGCTGTGACATTGGATTTGCTGCCTGCACTCTGCTTGAAGTGCTGTGAAGTTGGATGTGCTGCCCGCACTCTGCTTCAAGTGCTGTGAGTTTAGATTTGCTGCCTGCAATCCGCTTGAAGTGCTGTGACTTGGCTTTGCTGCTTGCACTCTGCTTTAAATGCTGTGAGGTGGGTTTTCTGCCTGCACTCTACTTGAAGTGCTGTGAGATTGGTTTCGCTGCCTGCGCTCTGCTTGACGTGTTGTGAGTTTGGATTTGCTGCCTGCACTTCGCTGCGAGATTTGACTTGCTGCCTGCATTCTGTTTGAAGTGCTCTGAGATTGGAATTGCTGCCTGCACTCTGCGTGAAGTGTTGTGAGATTGGAATTGCTGCCTGCACTCTACGTCAAGTGCTGTGAGATTGGAATTGCTGCCTGCACTCTGCTTGAAGTGCTGTGAGATTGGATTTGCTGTCTGAACTCTGCGTGAATTGCTGTGAGGTTGGATTAGCTGTCTGCACTCCGCTTGAAGTGGTGTGACATTGGATTTGCTGCCTGCATTCTGCTTGAAGTGCTGTGACATTGGATTTGCTGCCTGCACTCTGCTTGAAGTGCTGTGACATTGGCTTTGCTGTCTGCACTCTGCTTCAAGTGCTGTGAGGTTAGATTTGCTGCCTGCAATCTGCTTGAAGTGCTGTGACTTGACTTTGTTGCTTGCACTGTGCTTTAAATGCTGTGAGCTTGGATATGCTGCCCGCACTCTGCTGCATTGCTGTGAGGTTGGATTTGTTGCCTGCACTCTGCTTCAAGTGCTGTGAGATTGGATTTGCTGCCTGCACAATGCTTGCAGTCCTGTGAGATTGGATTTGCTGCCTTAACACTGTGTGCAAGCATTGTGCAGGCAGCAAATCCAATCTGCTGGAAGTGCTGTAAAATTGGATTTGCTGTCTGCATTCTGTTTGAAGTGCTGTGAGGTTGGATTTGCAGCCTGCACTGCCTGAAATGCTTTGGCGTTGGATTTGCAGCCTGTACTCTGCTTGAAGTGCTGTGACGTTCGATTTGCTGCCTGCACTCTGCTTAATGCGCAGTGACGTTGGATTTGCTGCCTGAAGTCTGCTTGAAGTGCTGTGACGTTGGATTTGCTGCCTGTATTTCGCTGCGAGATTAGATTTGCTGCCTGCACTCTGCTTGAAGTGCTGAGATTGGATTTGCTGTCTGAACTCTGCGTCAATTGCTGTGAGGTTGTATTATCTGCCTGCACTCTGCTTGAAGTGTCGTGAGGTTGGATTTGCTGCCTGCACTCTGCTTGAAGTGCTGTAACATTGGATTTGCTGCCTGCACTCTGCTTGAAGTGCTGTGATGTTGGATGTGCTGCCCGCACTCTGCTTCAAGTGCTGTGAGGTTAGATTTGCTGCCTGCAATCTACTTGAAGTGCTGTGACTTGGCTTTGCTGCTTGCACTCTGCTTTAAATGCTGTGACGTGGGTTTTCTGCCTCTACAATGCTTGAAGTGCTGTGAGCTTGGATTTGCTGCCTGCACTCTGCTGCATTGCTGTGAGGTTGGATTTGTTGCCTGCACTCTTCTTGAGGTGCTGTGAGTTTGTATACGCTGCCTGCGCTCTGCTTGACGTGTTGCGAGGTTGGATTTGCTGCCTGCACTCTGCTTCAAGTGGTGTGAGTTTGGATTTGCTGCCTGCATTTCGCTGCGTGATGAGATGTGCTGCCTGCACGCTGCTTGAAATACCGTGAGGTTGGATTTGTTGCCTGCACTCTGCTTGTAGTGTTGTGAGATTGGATTCGGAGCCTGCGCTCTGCTTTAAGTGTTGTGAGGTTATATTTGCTGCCTGCGCACTCATTGAAGTGCAGTGTGGTTTGATTTCCTGCCGGCACTCTACTAGAAGTACCGTGAGGTTGGATTTGTTGCCCGCGCTGTGCTTGAAGTGCTGTGAGATTGGATTTGCTGCCTGCACTCTGCTTGAAGTGCTGTTATATTGGATTTGCTGTCTGCACTCTGCTTGAAGTGCTGTGACATTGGATTTGCTGCCTGCACTCTGCTTGAAGTGATGTGGCATTGGATTTGCTGGCTGCATTCTGCTTGACGTGCTGTGATGTTGGATGTACTGCCTGCATTCTGCTTCAAGTGCTGTGAGGTTGGATTTGCTGGTTGTACTCTGCTTGAAGTGCTATGAGATTGGATTTTCTGGCAGCACTCTGCTTGAAATGCTTTGAGATTCGATTTGCTGCCTGCAATCTGCTTGAAGTGATGTGACTTGGCTTTGCTGCTTGCACTCTGCTTTAAGTGCTGTTGCGTGGTTTTTCTGCCTGCATGCTGCTTGAAATGCTGTGAGCTTGGACTTGCTGCCTGCACTCTGCTGCAAGTGCTGTGAGGTTGGATTTGCTGCCTGCACTGCTTGTACTGTTGTGAGATTGGATTCGGTGCCTGCGCTCTGCTTTAAGTGTTGTGAGGTTAGATTTGCTGCCTGCGCACTCATTGAAGTGCAGTGTGGTTTGATTTCATGCCGGCACTCTAATAGAAGTACCGTGAGGTTGGATTTGTTGCCCGCGCTGTGCTTGAAGTGCTGTGAGATTGGATTTGCTGCCTGCACTCTGCTTGAAGTGCTGTTATATTGGATTTGCTGCCTGCACTCTGCTTGAAGTGCTGTGACATTGGATTTGCTGCCTGCACTCTGCTTGAAGTGATGTGGCATTGGATTTGCTGCCTGCATTCTGCTTGAAGTGCTGTGATGTTGGATGTACTGCCTGCATTCTGCTTCAAGTGCTGTGAGGTTGGATTTGCTGGTTGTACTCTGCTTGAAGTGCTATGAGATTGAATTTTCTGGCTGCACTCTGCTTGAAATGCTTTGAGATTCGATTTGCTGCCTGCAATCTGCTTGAAGTGATGTGACTTGGCTTTGCTGCTTGCACTCTGCTTTAAGTGCTGTTACGTGGTTTTTCTGCCTGCATGCTGCTTGAAATGCTGTGAGCTTGGACTTGCTGCCTGCACTCTGCTGCAAGTGCTGTGAGGTTGGATTTGCTGCCTGCACTGCTTGTACTGTTGTGAGATTGGATTCGGTGCCTGCGCTCTGCTTTAAGTGTTGTGAGGTTAGATTTGCTGCCTGCGCACTCATTGAAGTGCAGTGCGGTTTGATTTCATGCCGGCACTCTACTAGAAGTACTGTGAGGTTGGATTTGTTGTCTGCACTGTGCTTGAAGTGCTGTGAGATTGGATTTGCTGCCTGCACTCTGCTTGAAGTGCTGTTATATTGGATTTGCTGCCTGCACTCTGCTTGAAGTGCTGAGACATTGGATTTGCTGCCTGCATTCTGCTTGAATTGCTGTTATATTGGATTTGCTGCCTGCACTCTGCTTGAAGTGCTGTGATGTTGGATGTGCTGCCCGCACTCTGCTTCAAGTGCTGTGAGGTTAGATTTGCTGCCTGCAATCCGCTTGAAGTGCTGTGACTTGGCTTTGCTGCTTGCACTCTGCTTTAAATGCTGTGAGGTGGGTTTTCTGCCTGCACTCTACTTGAAGTGCTGTGAGATTGGTTTCGCTGCCTGCGCTCTGCTTGACGTGTTGTGAGTTTGGATTTGCTGCCTGCACTTCGCTGCGAGATTTGACTTGCTGCCTGCATTCTGTTTGAAGTGCTCTGAGATTGGAATTGCTGCCTGCACTCTGCGTGAAGTGTTGTGAGATTGGAATTGATGCCTGCACTCTACGTCAAGTGCTGTGAGATTGGAATTGCTGCCTGCACTCTGCTTGAAGTGCTGTGAGATTGGATTTGCTGTCTGAACTCTGCGTGAATTGCTGTGAGGTTGGATTAGCTGTCTGCACTCCGCTTGAAGTGGTGTGACATTGGATTTGCTGCCTGCATTCTGCTTGAAGTGCTGTGACATTGGATTTGCTGCCTGCACTCTGCTTGAAGTGCTGTGACATTGTCTTTGCTGTCTGCACTCTGCTTCAAGTGCTGTGAGGTTAGATTTGCTGCCTGCAATCTGCTTGAAGTGCTGTGACTTGACTTTGTTGCTTGCACTGTGCTTTAAATGCTGTGAGCTTGGATATGCTGCCCGCACTCTGCTGCATTGCTGTGAGGTTGGATTTGTTGCCTGCACTCTGCTTCAAGTGCTGTGAGATTGGATTTGCTGCCTGCACAATGCTTGCAGTCCTGTGAGATTGGATTTGCTGCCTTAACACTGTGTGCAAGCATTGTGCAGGCAGCAAATCCAATCTGCTGGAAGTGCTGTAAAATTGGATTTGCTGTCTGCATTCTGTGTGAAGTGCTGTGAGGTTGGACTTGCTGCCTGCACTCTGCTGCAAGTGCTGTGAGGTTGGATTTGCTGCCTGCACTGCTTGTACTGTTGTGAGATTGGATTCGGTGCCTGCGCTCTGCTTTAAGTGTTGTGAGGTTAGATTTGCTGCCTGCGCACTCATTGAAGTGCAGTGTGGTTTGATTTCATGCCGGCACTCTAATAGAAGTACCGTGAGGTTGGATTTGTTGCCCGCGCTGTGCTTGAAGTGCTGTGAGATTGGATTTGCTGCCTGCACTCTGCTTGAAGTGCTGTTATATTGGATTTGCTGCCTGCACTCTGCTTGAAGTGCTGTGACATTGGATTTGCTGCCTGCACTCTGCTTGAAGTGATGTGGCATTGGATTTGCTGCCTGCATTCTGCTTGAAGTGCTGTGATGTTGGATGTACTGCCTGCATTCTGCTTCAAGTGCTGTGAGGTTGGATTTGCTGGTTGTACTCTGCTTGAAGTGCTATGAGATTGAATTTTCTGGCTGCACTCTGCTTGAAATGCTTTGAGATTCGATTTGCTGCCTGCAATCTGCTTGAAGTGATGTGACTTGGCTTTGCTGCTTGCACTCTGCTTTAAGTGCTGTTACGTGGTTTTTCTGCCTGCATGCTGCTTGAAATGCTGTGAGCTTGGACTTGCTGCCTGCACTCTGCTGCAAGTGCTGTGAGGTTGGATTTGCTGCCTGCACTGCTTGTACTGTTGTGAGATTGGATTCGGTGCCTGCGCTCTGCTTTAAGTGTTATGAGGTTAGATTTGCTGCCTGCGCACTCATTGAAGTGCAGTGTGGTTTGATTTCATGCCGGCACTCTACTAGAAGTACTGTGAGGTTGGATTTGTTGTCTGCACTGTGCTTGAAGTGCTGTGAGATTGGATTTGCTGCCTGCACTCTGCTTGAAGTGCTGTTATATTGGATTTGCTGCCTGCACTCTGCTTGAAGTGCTGAGACATTGGATTTGCTGCCTGCATTCTGCTTGAATTGCTGTTATATTGGATTTGCTGCCTGCACTCTGCTTGAAGTGCTGTGATGTTGGATGTGCTGCCCGCACTCTGCTTCAAGTGCTGTGAGGTTAGATTTGCTGCCTGCAATCCGCTTGAAGTGCTGTGACTTGGCTTTGCTGCTTGCACTCTGCTTTAAATGCTGTGAGGTGGGTTTTCTGCCTGCACTCTACTTGAAGTGCTGTGAGATTGGTTTCGCTGCCTGCGCTCTGCTTGACGTGTTGTGAGTTTGGATTTGCTGCCTGCACTTCGCTGCGAGATTTGTCTTGCTGCCTGCATTCTGTTTGAAGTGCTCTGAGATTGGAATTGCTGCCTGCACTCTGCGTGAAGTGTTGTGAGATTGGAATTGATGCCTGCACTCTACGTCAAGTGCTGTGAGATTGGAATTGCTGCCTGCACTCTGCTTGAAGTGCTGTGAGATTGGATTTGCTGTCTGAACTCTGCGTGAATTGCTGTGAGGTTGGATTAGCTGTCTGCACTCCGCTTGAAGTGGTGTGACATTGGATTTGCTGCCTGCATTCTGCTTGAAGTGCTGTGACATTGGATTTGCTGCCTGCACTCTGCTTGAAGTGCTGTGACATTGGCTTTGCTGTCTGCACTCTGCTTCAAGTGCTGTGAGGTTAGATTTGCTGCCTGCAATCTGCTTGAAGTGCTGTGACTTGACTTTGTTGCTTGCACTGTGCTTTAAATGCTGTGAGCTTGGATATGCTGCCCGCACTCTGCTGCATTGCTGTGAGGTTGGATTTGTTGCCTGCACTCTGCTTCAAGTGCTGTGAGATTGGATTTGCTGCCTGCACAATGCTTGCAGTCCTGTGAGATTGGATTTGCTGCCTTAACACTGTGTGCAAGCATTGTGCAGGCAGCAAATCCAATCTGCTGGAAGTGCTGTAAAATTGGATTTGCTGTCTGCATTCTGTGTGAAGTGCTGTGAGGTTGGATTTGCAGCCTGCACTGCCTGAAATGCTTTGGCGTTGGATTTGCTGCCTGTACTCTGCTTGAAGTGCTGTGACGTTCGATTTGCTGCCTGCACTCTGCGTAATGCGCAGTGACGTTGGATTTCCTGCCTGAAGTCTGCTTGAAGTGCTGTGACGTTGGATTTGCTGCCTGTATTTCGCTGCGAGATTAGATTTGCTGCCTGCACTCTGCTCGAAGTGCTCTGAGATTGGAATTGCTGCCTGCACTCTGCTTGAAGTGTTGAGATTGGATTTGCTGTCTGAACTCTGCGTGAATTGCTGTGAGGTTGTATTATCTGCCTGCACTCTGCTTGAAGTGTCGTGAGGTTGGATTTGCTGCCTGCACTCTGCTTGAAGTGCTGTAACATTGGATTTGCTGCCTGCACTCTGCTTGAATTGCTGTTATATTGGATTTGCTGCCTGCACTCTGCTTGAAGTGCTGTGATGTTGGATGTGCTGCCCGCACTCTGCTTCAAGTGCTGTGAGGTTAGATTTGCTGCCTGCAATCTACTTGAAGTGCTGTGACTTGGCTTTGCTGCTTGCACTCTGCTTTAAATGCTGTGACGTGGGTTTTCTGCCTCTACAATGCTTGAAGTGCTGTGAGCTTGGATTTGCTGCCTGCACTCTGCTGCATTGCTGTGAGGTTGGATTTGTTGCCTGCACTCTTCTTGAGGTGCTGTGAGTTTGTATACGCTGCCTGCGCTCTGCTTGACGTGTTGCGAGGTTGGATTTGCTGCCTGCACTCTGCTTCAAGTGGTGTGAGTTTGGATTTGCTGCCTGCATTTCGCTGCGTGATGAGATGTGCTGCCTGCACGCTGCTTGAAGTGCTGTGAGATTGGATATTCTGGCTGCACTCTGCTTGAAATGCTGTGAGATTGGATTTGCTGCCTGCAATCTGCTTGAAGTGATGTAACTTGGCTTTGCTGCTTGCACTCTGCTTTAAGTGCTGTGACGTGGGTTTTCTGCCTGCACGCTGCTTGAAGTGCTGTGAGCTTGGACTTGCTGCCTGCACTCTGCTGCAAGTGCTGTGAGGTTGGATTTGCTGCCTGCACTCTGCTTGTAGTGTTGTGAGATTGGATTCGGTGCCTGCGCTCTGCTTTAAGTGTTGTGAGGTTATATTTGCTGCCTGCGCACTCATTGAAGTGCAGTGTGGTTTGATTTCCTGCCGGCACTCTACTAGAAATACCGTGAGGTTGGATTTGTTGCCTGCACTCTGCTTGTAGTGTTGTGAGATTGGATTCGGAGCCTGCGCTCTGCTTTAAGTGTTGTGAGGTTATATTTGCTGCCTGCGCACTCATTGAAGTGCAGTGTGGTTTGATTTCCTGCCGGCACTCTACTAGAAGTACCGTGAGGTTGGATTTGTTGCCCGCACTGTGCTTGAAGTGCTGTGAGATTGGATTTGCTGCCTGCACTCTGCTTGAAGTGATGTGGCATTGGATTTGCTGGTTGTACTCTGCTTGAAGTGCTATGAGATTGGATTTTCTGGCTGCACTCTGCTTGAAATGCTTTGAGATTCGATTTGCTGCCTGCAATCTGCTTGAAGTGATGTAACTTGGCTTTGCTGCTTGCACTCTGCTTTAAGTGCTGTTACGTGGTTTTTCTGCCTGCATGCTGCTTGAAATGCTGTGAGCTTGGACTTGTGCCTGCACTCTGCTGCAAGTGCTGTGAGGTTGGATTTGCTGCCTGCACTCTGCTTGTACTGTTGTGAGATTGGATTCGGTGCCTGCGCTCTGCTTTAAGTGTTGTGAGGTTAGATTTGCTGCCTGCGCACTCATTGAAGTGCAGTGTGGTTTGATTTCCTGCCGGCACTCTACTAGAAGTACTGTGAGGTTGGATTTGTTGTCTGCACTGTGCTTGAAGTGCTGTGAGATTGGATTTGCTGCCTGCACTCTGCTTGAAGTGCTGTCATATTGGATTTGCTGCCTGCACTCTGCTTGAAGTGCTGAGACATTGGATTTGCTGCCTGCATTCTGCTTGAAGTGCTGTGGCATTGGATTTGCTGTCTGCATTCTGCTTGAAGTGCTGTGATGTTGGATGTACTGCCTGCACTCTGCTTCAAGTGCTGTGAGGTTGGATTTGCTGCCTGCAATCTGCTTGTGGTACTGTGACTTGGCTTTGCTGCTTGCACTCTGCTTTAAATGCTGTGACGTGGGTTTTCTGTCTGCACGATGCTTGAAGTGCTGTGAGCTTGGATTTGCTGCCTGCACTCTGCTGCATTGCTATGAGGTTGGATTTGCTGCCTTCACTCTGCTTGAAGTGCTATGAGATTGGATACGCTACCTGCGTTCTGCTTGACGTGTTGTGAGGTTGGATTTGCTGCCTGTACTTCGCTGCTAGATTAGATTTGATGCCTGCACTCTGCTTCAAGTGCTGTGAGGTTAGATCTGCTGCCTGCAATCTGCTTGAAGTGCTGTGAAATTGGATGTGCTGCCTGCACACTGCTTGCACTGTTGTGAGATTGGATCTGCTGCCTGCACGCTGCGTGAAGTGCTGTGAGATTGGATTTGCTGCCTGCACTATGCTGGAAGTGCTGTCGCATTGGATTTGCTGTCTGCATTCTGTTTGAAGTGCTGTGAGGTTGGATTCGCAGCCTGCACTCTGGTTGAAGTGCTTTGACGTTGGATTTGCTGCCTGTACTCTGGTTGAAGTGTTGTGACGTTTGATTTGCTGCCTGCAATCTGCTTGATGCGCAGTGACGTTAGATTTGCTGCCTGCAGTCTGCTTGAAGTGCTGTGGGATTTGATTGGCTGCCTGTACTCTGCTGAAAGTGCTGTGAGGTTGGATTTGCAGCCAGCATTCTGCTTGAAGTGCTATGAGATTGGATTTTCTGCCTGCACTCTGCTTAAAATGCTGTGAGATTGAATTTGCTGCCTGCAATCTGCTTGAAGTGATGTGACTTGGCTTTGCTGATTGCACTCTGCTATAAGTGTTGTGACGTGGGTTTTCTGCCTGCACGCTGCTTGAAGTGCTGTGAGCTTGGACCTGCTGCCTGCACTCTGCTTGTAGTGTTGTTAGATTGGATTCGGTGCCTGCGCTCTGCTTTAAGTGTTTTGAGGTTAGATTTGCTGCCTGCACTTCACTGCGAGATTCGATTTTATGCCTGCACTCTGCTTGAAGTGCTCTGAGATTGGAATTGCTGCCTGCACTCTACGTCAAGTGCTGTGAGATTGGAATTGCTGCCTGCACTCTGCTTGAAGTGCTGTGAGATTGGATTTGCTGTCTGAACTGCGTGAATTGCTATGATGTTGAATTGGCTGCCTGTACTCTGCTGAAAGTGCTGTGAGGTTGGATTTGCTGCCTGCACACTGCTTGCAGTGCTGTGAGATTGGATTTGCTGCCTGCACCCTGTTTTCGGTGCTGTGGGTTTTGATTTACGGCCTGAGCACTGCTTGAAGTGCTGTGAGATTGTATTTGCTGCCTGCACCCAGCGTGAAGTGCTGTGAGAATGGATTTGCTGCCTGCACTCTGCTGGAAGTGCTGTGGGATTGGATTTGCTGCCTGCTCTCTGCTTGGAGTGCTGTGAGGTTGGATTTGCTGCCTGCTCTCTGCTTGGAGTGCTTTGATGTTGGATTTGCTGCCTGTGCTCTGCTTGAAGTGCTGTGACGTCAGAGTTGCTGCCTGCACTCTGCTTGAAGCGCAGTGACGTTGGATTTGCTGCCTGCACTCTGCTAGAAGTGCTGTGTAGTTGTAGTTGGTGCCTGCACTCTATTTATAGTGCTGTGGGGTTGGATTGGCTGCCTGTACTCCGCTGAAAGTGCCGTGAGATTGGATTTACTGTCTGCACTCTGCGTGTATTGCTGTGAGGTTGGATTTGCTGCCGGCATTCTGCTTGAAGTGCTATGAGATTTGATTTTCTGCCTGCACTCTACTTGAAGTGCTGTGAGATTGGATTTGCTGCCTGCAATCTGCTTGAAGTGCTGTTACTTGGCTTTGCTGCTTGCACTATGCTTTAAGTTCTGTGACGTGGGTTTTCTGCCTCCACCCTGCTTGAAGTGCTGTGAGATTGGATTTGCTGCCTGCACCCTGTTTGCGGTGCTGTGGGTTTTGATTTACTGTCTGAGCACTGTGTGAACTGCTGTGAGGTTGGATTTGCAGCCTGCGCACTCATCGAAGTGCAGCGTGGTTTGTATTGCTGCCGGCACATTACTTGAAGTATTGTGAGTTTGGATTTGCTGCCTGCTCTCTGCTTGAAGTGCTGTGAGATTGGAGTTGCTGCCTGCACTCTGCTGCATGTGCTGTGCGGTTGGATTTGCTGCCTGCACGCTGCTTGAAGTGCTGTGAGATTGGATTTGCTGCCTGCACTCTGCTGCATGTGCTGCGCGGTTGGATTTGCTGCCTGCACGTTCCTTGAAGTGCTGTGAGGTTTGATTTGCTGCCTGCACTCTGCTTGAAGTGCCGTGAGGTTGGAATTGCTGTCTGCACTCTGCTTGAAGTGCTGTGACATTGGATCTGCTGCCTGCACTCTGCTTGCTGTGATGTTGGATGTGCTGCCTGCAATTTGCTTGAAGTGCCGTTACTTGGCTTTGCTGCTTGCACTCTGCTTTAAGTGCTGTGACATGGTCTTTCTGCCTGCGCGATGTTTGAAGTGTTGTGAGCTTGGATTTTCTGCCTGCCCTCTGCAGCAAGTGCTGTGAGCTTGGATTTGCTGCCTGCACTCTGCTTGAAGTGCTGTGAGATTGGATTTGCTGCCTGCACTCTGCTTGAAGTGCTGTGAGATTGGATTTGCTGCCTGCACTCTGCTGCATGTGCTGTGCGGTTGCATTTGCTGCCTGCACGCTGCTTGAAGTGCTGTGAGGTTTGATTTGCTGCCTACACTCTGCTTGATGTACCGTGAGGTTGGATTTGCTGCCTGCACTCTGCTTGAAGTACTGTGAGATTGGATTTGCTGCCTGCACTCTGCTTGAAGTGCTGTTACATTGGATTTGCTGCCTGCACTCTGCTTGAAGTGCCGTGATGTTGGATGTGCTGCCTGCACTCTGCTTGAAGTGCCGTGATGTTGGATGTGCTGCCTGCACTCTGCTTCAAGTGCTGCGAGGTTGGAGTTGTTGCCTGCAATCTGCTTGAAGTGCTGTGATTTGGCTTTGCTGCTTGCACTTTGCTTTAAGTGCTGTGACGTGGGTTTTTTTGCCTGCACGATGCTTGAAGTGCTGTGACATTGGATTTGCTGCCTGCACTCTGCTTCAAGTGCTGTGAGGTTAGATTTGCTGCCTGCAATCTGCTTGAAGTGCTTTGACTTGACTTTGCTGCTTGCAGTCTGCTTTAAATGCTGTGACGTGGGTTTTCTTTTTTTTTTTTTTTAATATTTTATTTTATTAGAAGTAAGCACAGTCATATGGCACCAAAGTGCCTAATATATATTTTCATAATACATTTTATGTACAACTTCTTTTTTTTTTGTTACATTGAAAAAAGATGAGCTTAAGAAAAAGAAGTTAGATAGTAAAGGATAGAAAAATGTGAAATATATAGTGTGTGAAGAAAGAAAACGAGTAAATGAAGAAAGTTGAGAGAGAAAATAGTGAAAAGAAAAGGAGATCATTATTTATAGTCTTGACCAACCCTCGTCCAGTCCTGAAACAGTTATTTTTTACAATTGTGTTGCACCATATGATTCCAAAAAAACGACGAATGGAGACCAACTCGTTATGAATTGGTCTGATTTATCCATTAGGAGGAATCGCATTTCCTCAAGATGAGCGGTGTCCAACATACTTGCAATCCACATTTTAAGCGTTGGTATTGATGTACCCTTCCAAAATTTAAGTATTAATTTTTTTGCTATTATTAAACCATAATTAAGGAATAGATTTTGAGACGCGTTCAATTTATTCCCATCTTCCATTACACCAAATATAATCATTTCAGTATTAGGTTCCATTCTTGTCTTGAATAATTTTGTAAGTATTTCAAAAATATCCTTCCAAAATCTATAAAGTTTTATGCAGGAAACTAAGGAGTGTGTTATAGTTGCCTTTTGGGCTAGACATTTATCACAAGTGGCGGATATATTTGGATAACATTTGTTCAATCTTGTTTTTGAATAATATAATCTATGTACAATTTTAAATTGTATTAGATTATGTCTTACATTAATTGAACATTTGTGAATATATATCAGGTATTTTTCCCATTTAACCTTCGTAATTTTTATCATTAATTCCCGTTCCCACTCTTCTCTAAGTACCTCTGTCGATGGTAGGTCTATATTTAGAATACTATTATATAAATAGGATATTAATTTTTGTGAGTCAGCTTCAATATTCATTGCTTCTTCCAATAAGTCAGGAGTTACTTTTTGATATCCTTGTATATATTTTTTCACAAAGTCGCAAATCTGAAGATATTTAAAATATTGGTTGTTTTTCAATTTAAATTTTAATTGTAGTTGTTGGAATGATAGTAGGTTTCCTATTTGGTACATATCCCTGATCCTTCTAATTCCGAGACTTTCCCATTGGTTATATGTCTTATCAATAAGAGATGGTTTAAATAAAGGGTTATTCGCAATTGGCATTAACAGTGATAGATTTCTTAATTTTAAAGATAATTTTATTTGTTTCCAAATTCTTATTGTACCATATATAATTGGGTTCTTCTTATATATTGTGTTATTCAGTTTTTTGGGGGAAAAGAGGATCGTTCCTATATTACAAGGATGACAATCCTCCTTCTCCATTTTTATCCATTCTGTCTGTTGTGTAGAACTATCCAACCAATAAATCATATTCTTAATATGCACTGCCCAGTAATAATACATAAAATTCGGAAGTGAAAGTCCCCCGACCTCTTTTGGTTTACATAAGTGTTTTTTTGTGATTCTATGTGATTTATAGTCCCAAATATAATTTGTAATGTTAGAGTCTAATTTAAAAAAAAATATTTTGGTATATATACCGGTATAGACTGAAATAGGTATAGTAATTGTGGTAAGAAGATCATTTTTATTGCATTTATTCTACCTAATAATGATAAGGGAAGTGTTTTCCAAAATTTAATCCGTGTATTAAGTTTATTTAATAAAGGTATGAAATTAGCATTGAATAATGCTTTATATTTTCTAGTAATCTGAATACCCAAATATTTAAATTTTTCTGTTGCGATTTTAAAGGGGAACTTCAGTAAGTGTGTAGGTTCTTGAGGTTTTAATGTCATGATTTCGCTTTTGTTCCAGTTTATTCTATATCCAGAAAAAGACCCAAATTCCTCTATTAAGTTTAATAAATTTGGTATGCTCGTTTGTGACTTTGTAATATATAAAAGTATATCGTCTGCATATAATGAGATTTTATTCTTTGAGTCCCTGGTATTATAGCCCTGAATATTCGGATGAATTCTTATATTTTCAGCCAGGGGTTCTATCATAAGGGCAAATAGCAGGGGTGATAGTGCACATCCCTGCCTATTACCCCTTGATAGTTGAAATTTTTGAGATAACATGTTATTAGTTAAAATTCTTGCCATCGGTTTATCATATAATAATTTTACCCATGTTATAAAATTCTCTCCCATGTTAAATTTTTGTAGTACTTTATATAAGTATTGCCATTCTACCTGATCAAATGCTTTCTCTGCATCCAAAGAAATAATTGATATATCTTCTTCCTCTACTTTATGCGAGTACATTATATTAAACAGGCGTCTCAGATTATTAAATGAGTATCTTTTAGGTATAAACCCCGTTTGATCAGGGTTTATCAGTTTACTAATATATTTGCTTAATCTACTTGCTAAAATCTTTGCTAAAATTTTCTGATCTGTATTTAAAAGTGATATAGCTCTGTACGAGCCCGGATCTTCTAAATCTTTATCTTTTTTTGGAATAAGCATAATAGTTGATTCTGTTAGTGTTTCAGGTAGTTTGTTTTCTTTAAAAGCATGGGAGTATAAATTAAATAAATAAGGGGCCGTTATCTCCTGAAATTTTTTATAAAATTCATTATTAAAACCATCTGGTCCCGGTGTCTTACCATTTTTCAACGATTTTATTGTTTCACCTATTTCTTTGATTGTAATTTGAGCTCCTAGTTCCTCTTGTTCCAAAGGGTCCAGTATTGGAAGATTACAGTTATCTAGAAATTTTTTAATTTTACTATCTTCTATTTTAATTTTAGATGTATATAAGTTTTCGTAAAATTGGGCAAATCTATTATTAATATCTTTAGGTAGTATTAGTAATTCGCCTTTCTCTGATTTAATTTTGGTTATAGTATTTTCCCTTTCTTTTTTTTTGCAATTGGCGAGCTAAAAGTTTATGTGGCTTGTCACCAAACTCAAAATGTTCCTGTTTTGTAATTTGGAATAGTCTTATTACTCTTGCCGATAAAATTCGATTAAGTTTAAATTTCAGTAATACTATCTTATTGTGTTTATCTGTCGTGGAATCTTTGGCATTATCCAACTCTAACTGTCTGATTTCTTGTTCTAACAACAATTGTTCTGTCTTATTCTTTTTATTTTGAAAACTTTGGTATGAAATTATAATTCCTCTCATAAATGCCTTAAAAGTTTCCCATAATAAAGAAGGCGAAGTACCTGGTATATCATTTGTATCAAAAAAAAGTTTCATTTGTTGTTTTAAATATTGATAGCCTTGCACGTCATTTAAAATATGTGTATTAAACCTCCAAAAAAAATTTTTACCCGCCATTCCCTCAAATTTTACTGAGAATGTCAACGGAGTGATCTGAGATACTACTAATGTGGTATGTTGGGTTGTTTGTATAAGGCATTAATTTCATGTCCACTAAAAAATAATCAATTCTTGAATAAGTTTTATGCACCGGAGAGTAAAACGAGTATTTCCTTCCAACTGGATTAGCAGATCTCCATACATCTATTATATTAGTATTTTTTATATATGTATTTAGAAGTTCGCTAGTTTTAGATTTTAAATTACTCTTCTTTTGTTTTGATGACTTATCTAGATATGAATCTAAAACACAGTTAAAGTCCCCCCCTATTATCACATTTTGGTAATTAAACTCTGATATTATATCAATAATTTTATCAAAAAATTGGGGGTTGTCAAAATTCGGAGCATAAATATTTATCAAAGTTAGTGGGGTTGCATAAATTTCACCCGAGACTATAGTATGCCTTCCCTCTTTATCTGATATAGTATTCTTTAATTTAAAAGGAATACCTTTCCTAATAAGAATAGCTGTACCCCTAGATTTAGAAGTAAATGAGGAGTAGTATGTTTGGCCTATCCAATTCGCCTTTAATCTTATTTGTGTTTGTTGTTTCATGTGGGTCTCCTGCAAAAACATTATGTCGCTTTTCAACGATTTTAGTTGGGCAAAAACTTTACCCCTCTTAATTGGTTCGTTGGCACCCCTTATATTCCAACTACAAAATGTAATTCCTCCATTCTTTATTTGTTTATCGTCTTGCATTGTAATCAGGGTAATATTCCTGAATCATATGGTGCAACCAAATACCTCAGAATTTTAGGACTTGGGTGGTCATCCCGGTTTATTAGATTTATATTGCATCTCCTTCTTGTAAAGTTCCTTAGAAAAAGAAAAAAAGAATGTGATATACAATTACTTTCAAAAAAATTAAACAGATAAAAATTGTGCTTTAAAAAAAAAGGTGCTATTAAGGTATCTAAGGGAAGATACCTTAAGGACGAATAGCCATCAATGATGGCAAAAAATGTATCGACCTCCGTGATGTTGTTATACATTGAGCTCCTCCCCCTTGGTGAGTCCTCATAAAAAGTTACATACCGTTTCATTTTTTTGTCTTTTCTTATATGAGTTTATCAAACCAGTGCGTGACAGCCGAGAGAAAAAATAAAAAATTAAAAAAAAAGTTACCAGGGAGAGACATAAGGAGTAAAAAAAAAAACCCAAAACAAATATAGAACACAACATATACACGATTTTGTATAAGTATATATGTCCTTCCAATTATCCAATCATAATCTAATCTAAACTTTCCAATATATATCCCCCCAGGATTCTTACATAATATCCCATTCTATAACTACCATACATCATACAGGCCGGTACCAAAGGGTTAACTACCGTACAGGCAGGTGCCAAGGGGTTAAACTTTGAGCTTTTCACCCAAGGTTGAATATAACCAAGCTCTCTGAATAACACATTCCAACGAGATAAGCTTTTTAATTGTCTGGTTAGCTCGGCCATTTTAATCAGTTCAAAGCTCTGTAAAAAGTTCAATCTTCTTCTTTGTCGGCAGCTTGCCCCGATGTTTTCTTAACGATGTCCTCTGCATACTTTAAAGCTTTTCCGGGCACTGCAAATGAGCGTTCAACGCCATTATAAGATATCTTCATTTTTCCGGGAAAGTAAACTCCATATCTTACTCCCGGGACATCCCTCAAAGTGTGTCTTGCCGGTGTAAACAATCTCATTTTCTGGACTACCTCAGGAGAGTAATCGCGAAATATTCGCACATTATCCCCACGGTATGTTAGCTTCTTGCCATGAATGATCTTTTTCAATATAAATTCCACTGAAGAGATGTCACGGAATTTCACGATTATCTGTCTTGAATAATTTTTTCCTTTTGCAACATACCCAACTCGGTTAGCGACGTCTATTCTTGGTTCTTCTGACAGTTCAAAGACATCTTTGAGCAAATCAGTAACGAAAGTACATGCTTGAGATTCATGCCCTTCACGTCCTTCCTTTACTCCAAGTATTCTCAAGTTATATCTCCGAGTTCTTGATTCCAGGTCCAGACATTTATCAGTCATTCTTCCAAGTTTTTCCTCTTCAGTTTTCTGTGATTGTTTCAAACTTTTTATTTCCGAGACAATCTCTTTTATCTCATTCTCCATTTCTTCCATTATCTCGTCCAGCTTTCCGAAATCATCCTTTACACCTTTAAATTTCTTGTTGTAATCATTTTCAATTCTGACACACTCTGATGTTAATCTCTTATCAAATTCCTTATTCTGCTTTTTCAGTTCTTTTAACTCACTGCAAGTATTATCAATTTTTTGAGAAAGTTTCTCCATGCTAGTTTCCATGTGAGACTCCATACTTTGCATCTTCTCCAGTGTAATGTTAATTGTAGCATTCATATCTAAAAGCAATTGCTTCACTTCTGTCTCCTTCTTGTCTCCTTTTGTTGCCATTTCAAACAGAGACCCTTGTCTGTATGAATCTTCTTCTTCTGAACCTTCTTCTGTCGTTTGCAGAGTATCCAATACTTTCTCGAGCTGAAGGCTGATAGTGTTTTTCACTGGCGCCCTTGAACGATTATCTCTGCTCATTTAAACTCATTTAAACACCCGATTTCACCATTAATCTCCCCGATTTTCACGTCTTCTTCTGATGATATCACCCTTATACAACACCAGGCAACTTCGGTGAGTTTTTTTTAAATCGGTGCTGACTTAAAACGGCTTTTACAATTTTTTTACGGGGGAGAAGCTCAATGCCGCGCCTTAATTCTCCATGACGCCGCCGGAAGACGTCGACGTGGGTTTTCTGCCTGCACGATGCTTGAATTGCTGTAAGCTTGGATTTGCTGCCTGCACTCTGCTGCATTGCTGTGAGGTGGGATTTGTTGCCTGCACTCTGCTTCAAGTACTGTGAGTTTGGATTTGCTGCCTGCATTTCGCTGCGAGATTAGATTTGCTGCCTGCACTCTGCTTGAAGTGCTCTGAGATTGGAATTGCTGCCTGCACTCTGCTTGAAGTGATGAGATTGGATTTGCTGTCTGAACTCTGCGTGAATTGCTGCGAGGTTGTATTATGTGCCTGCACTCTGTTTGAAGTGTCGTGAGGTTGGATTTGCTGCCTGCACTCTGCTTGAAGTGCTGTAACATTGGATTTGCTGCCTGCACTCTGCGTGAAGTGCTGTTATATTGGATTTGCAGCCTGCACTCTGCTTGAAGTGCTGTGACATTGGATTTACTGCCTGCACTCTGCTTGAAGTGCTGTGAAGTTGGATGTGCTGCCCGCACTCTGCTTCAAGTGCTGTGAGGGTAGATTTGCTGCCTGCAATCCGCTTGAAGTGCTGTGACTTGGCTTTGCTGCTTGCACTCTGCTTTAAATGCTGTGAGGTGAGTTTTCTGCCTGCACTCTACTTGAAGTGCTGTGAGATTGGTTTCGTTGCCTGCGCTCTGCTTGACGTGTTGTGAGTTTGGATTTGCTGCCTGCACTTCGCTGCGAGATTTGACTTGCTGCCTGCATTCTGCTTGAAGTGCTCTGAGATTGGAATTGCTGCCTGCACTCTGCGTGAAGTGCTGTGAGATTGGAATTGCTGCCTGCACTCTACGTCAAGTGCTGTGAGATTGGAATTGCTGCCTGCACTCTGCTTGAAGTGCTGTGAGATTGGATTTGCTGTCTGAACTCTGCGTGAATTGCTGTGAGGTTGGATTAGCTGTCTGCACTCCGCTTGAAGTGGTGTGACATTGGATTTGCTGCCTGCATTCTGCTTGAAGTGCTGTGACATTGGATTTGCTGCCTGCACTCTGCTTGAAGTGCTGTGACATTGGCTTTGCTGTCTGCACTCTGCTTCAAGTGCTGTGAGGTTAGATTTGCTGCCTGCAATCTGCGTGAAGTGCTGTGACTTGACTTTGTTGCTTGCACTGTGCTTTAAATGCTTTGGCGTGGGTTTTCTGCCTGCACGATGCTTGAAATGCTGTGAGCTTGGATTTGCTGCCCGCACTCTGCTGCAAGTGCGGTGAGGTTGGATTTGCTGCCTGCACTCTGCTTGAAGTACTGTGACATTGGATTTGCTGCCTGCACTCTGCTTGAAGTGCTGTTACATTGGATTTGCTGCCTGCACTCTGCTTCAAGTGCTGCGAGGTTGGAGTTGTTGCCTGCAATCTGCTTGAAGTGCTGTGATTTGGCTTTGCTGCTTGCACTTTGCTTTAAGTGCTGTGACGTGGGTTTTTTGCCTGCACGATGCATGAAGTGCTGTGACATTGGATTTGCTGCCTGCAATCTGCTGCAAGTGCGGTGAGGTTGGATTTGCTGCCTGCACTCTGCTTGAAATGCTGTGAGATTGGATTCGCTGCCTGCGCTCTGCTGGAAGTGTTGTGAGGTTGGATTTGCTGCCTGCGCACTCATTGAAGTGCAGTGACATTGGATTTGCTGCCTGCACTCTGCATGCAGTGTTGGTATATGGGATTTGCTGCCTGCACTCTCCTTCAAGTGCTATGAGGTTGGATTTTCTGCCTGCACTTCGCTGCGATATTGGATTTGCTGCCTGCACTCTGCTTGAAGTGCTCTGAGATTGGATTTGCTGCATGCACTCTGCTTGAAGTGCTGTGAGATCGGAATTGCTGCCTGCACTCTGCTTGAAGTGCTGTGAGATTTGATTTGTTGTCTGAACTCTGCGTGAATTGCTGTGAGGTTGGAATAGCTGCCTGCACTCTGCTTGAATTGCTGTGAGATTGTATTTGCTGCCTGCACTCTGCTTCAAGTGTTGTGTGGTTGGATTTGCTGCATGCACTTCGCTGCGAGATTGGATTTACTGCCTGCACTCTGCTATAAGAGGTGAACCCCCGTTCATTAAAGAATGAGGACATCTCCGATGCCCTGGTTTGGAACACTTAATCCTGGGACAGATGCGGCGTAGAGGGAGGAATTGGGAAAAGGGGATGGAGTACCCTACTCGGTCTGCACCTGTGAGACCAAGCGTAGGCTTGGCGATCGCTTCGCCCAAAACACCTCCGCTCTGTCCGCAATAACCAACCTAATCTCCTGGTGGCTCAGCACTTCAACTCTCCCTCCAATTCCGTATCTGACCTTCCTGTATTGGGCCACCTCCAGGCCAGATTGAGGCCTACCATAAATTGGAGGAGCAGCACCTCATATTTTTCTTGGGCAGTTTACACCCCAGCGGTATGAACATTGACTTCTCCAATTTCTGGTATTCCTGGCTTTCTCGCCCCCTTCCAAGCTCTCCCTCAGCCCACTGGGTCCACATCTTCCTTTCTTCTTCCTGCCCACCCCCACCCCCACCCCACCCTCACACCAGTCGGAAGAAAGGTCTCGATCTGAAACGTTGCCTATTTCCTTCGCTCCTTCGATGCTGCCTCACCCGCTGAGTTTCCCCAGCATTTTCTATCTACCTTCAATTTCCCAGCATCTGCAGTTCCCTCTTAAACATTTTTGCTCTGGTAACGAGTTCAGTACGATTCCATACAAGAGAAATTATGCTTTGTCCACCAGGAGCATCATTATGTGAAGAGCTGGATGGGGAATAACTCAGTGGGATCAGCGTACACAAATGTGACATTATCCACTTTGGCGGCAAGAACAAGGAGGCAGATTATTGTCTCAATGGTGTTATATTAGGAAAAAGGGAAGTGCAACAGACCTGGGTGTCCTTGTACACCAGGCACTGAAAGTAAACATGCTGGTATAGCAGACAGTGAAGAAAGCTAATGGCATGTTGTTCTTCATAACGAGAGGATTTGAGTATGGCAGTAAAGAGGTCCTTCTGGAGTTGTACAGGGCCCTGATGAAATCACACCTGGAGTATTGTGTGCAGTTTCGGACTAATTTGAAGAAGGACATCCTTGCAATTAAGGCAGTGCAGCGTCCGTTACGAGGTTAACAAATACCACCACCAACAACTATTTGCTGTGCTTTATTTCGAACCAAAAATCACCACCTCTAACAACCATTTGCTGTGCTTTATTTCGAACCAACCACCACCACCACCAACAACCATTTGCTGGGCTTTATTTCAAACCAATCACCAAAACCTTCAACAACCATTTACTCTGCTTAATTTCGACCAACCACCACCACCAACAACAACCATTCGTGTGCTTTATTTCAAACCAACCACCACCAACAACCATTTGTTGTGCTGTATTTGAAACCAACCACCACTTTATGTTCAAACCACATTAAGGGCAGTCAAGGTGAGTAAAAACACACTCACAATTTGGTAGACATTTGTTCAGTGTCATTGGCAGCTCAGACTGAGAGACGTGACCCTCTCGCTCCACCATCTTGCAGAGACTGGCTGAGGGATGGAACACTTCCGGGTTTTATAATCACTCCGGAACGGGCGTGGCCTTCAGGAGAGAGATTCTCAACATTTTATGCACTAATTACTCTTTTATTTTTCATCGATGGGAAACATCGTCTTGTCCTGCACAGCGGAGGGTGACTGAGTAAGATGGCCGAAAATCACAGCCGTAAGTGGCAGCGTTTTTTCTAAAATCAATATACAGAACAACAGGAAGTGGTCAAGATCAGACTACATATAGGTATGTGTATATCCAAATCAACCAATCTATATACGGATAATCAAACAATATATGTATAATCAACCAACAGTTGAGAGATAGTCTGCCAATTTATAATCACTTTTTAGGGCACGGTAACATTCTAATCTGCTTTGGCTTTTGCTTTCTTTATCCCAATGTTCCAAATAAGTTTCTTTACATTGTTTGATAATTTGATTCACTCTAACCGGTGATTGGGGATCAGTATTGATCTGAGGCCAGTCAGAAATTAACTGGATAGTGTTTAACTGAATTGGGGTGGTTAGTCTCAGTGCCAACTGACACAAGGAACTTTCCTGGGTTCCCCTCTTGTGTTTGAAGGGCTTTGGACTGGAGGGTATCTGGAGGGCTAGATTTAAGGCGATTCCAAAAACTTAGTGCTCGTCTCTGGACATTTATTATCAGTGGGTATCTGCCTAATTCCGCCCTACATGCGTTTGTTGGTCTTTTTCTTTGGATACGGAGGATGTTCCGACAAAATTCCGCATGCAGGGCCTCTGTTGTATGTTGTTCCCATTTCATTGTATTGTATTGTATTGTATTGTATTTTAATGACCACACAGCCAGGCTGGTGGAATTTGTTATCAGTACAGCTCGGTACAGGTTCCAACATTTCATCAAACATTAAACATATAGCATAGATATACATACAAACAGACGCATTACATAATACATAAGGGCCATGCGTATTCTTATTCCTCACCGTACAGAGTTTAAAATGTTATTTGCAGTGGGAATGAAACTGTTTTTAAAGCGGTTTGTTTTTGAGGCAATTGTCCTGTAGCGCCTCCCAGAGGGCAGTAGCTGAAAGGCATATTGTGCAGGATGAGTAGGATCAGAGATGATTTTGCGGGCTCTGTGTAATGTCCGTTTGTGGTAAGGTGATTCAAGGGATGGTAGGGGTAAGCCAATAATTTTAGATGCTCTGTTGATGATGCGCTGTAATTTCTTCCGGGAGAGTGAGTCGAGACTGCCGAACCAGACTGTGATGGATAAAGTGAGGATGCTTTCGATGATGGCTGTATAGAAGCGGAGCATGAGATGAGACCTTGCTCTGAACTTCCTGAGCTGTCGGAGATGGAAAAGTCTTTGCTGGGCTTTTCGTTAGATGTGGTCTGCGTTTGTCCTCCATTTGAGGTTGTTGCTGATGTGGGTTCCAATGAGTTTGAATGTGTCAGTGATGGAGATGGATTCACCTTTAATGAGCACAGGAGCTTTGGGGGATGGCTGGCGTCTTGGGTCGATGATGAGTTATTTTGTTTTTGATGAGTTGAGTAAGAGATCATGGTCTTTGCACCAGGTAACTGCTTGGTTGACCTGTGCACGGTATTCAGTTTCTTGGTTGTTGATGATGAATCCAATGATGGTTGAGTCGTCCGCGTACTTGTACAGGTTGACTGAGCTGTGGTGGGATGTGAGCTGGTTTGTGTAAAGGGAGAAAAGCCAGGGTGAAAGAACACAGCCTTGGGGTGTGCCTGTACTGAGGAACAGAGGGGAGGATGTGTTATTGTTGATCCTCACCCTTTGTTGTCTGTTCCAGAGAAAGCTGTGAATCCAGTGACAGATGCATGGGTCAATGTTCATGTCCAGTAATTTATTGAACAGTTTGGCCAGGTTTATTGTATTGAATGCGGAGCTGAAATCCATGAACAGGATGCGGGCATATGTGTTTGCGGACTCCAGGTGGTTCAGAATGTGACGAGTTGCTAAGTTGACGGTGTCCTCAACTGACCTGTTGGCCCTGTATGCAAATTGGTATGGGTCCATGAGTGGGGCGGTGACAGTTTTCAGGTGATTTAGTATGATGCGCTCAAATGATTTCATGACTGCCGATGTCAAGGCAATGGGTCTATAGTCATTGAGGCAGGAGATGGTCTTGGTCTTGGGAACCGGGATGATAATGGATTCTTTGAAGCAATTGGGCACTGAGCTTTGACAGAGGGAGGTGTTGAAGATGTTGGTAAAAACCCCAGCCAGTTCCGCAGCGCAGTGGTGGAGAACGGAGGGGCTAATGTTATCTGGGCCGGGGGCTTTATTCGTCTTTAGTCCCCTGAAGATGCTCCTCACCTCCTCCTCGTAGATGGTGAAAGGGGCGGGAGGAAGAGGGTCGTGGGGAGATGGTGGTGGAGCCGGTGCCTGCTCAAACCTCCCATAGAAAAAGTTGAGTGTATCGGGAAGCTGATTGTCGCTATCAGGTGTGGGGGTTGTTTATTTTTGTAGTTCGTCATGTTTTGGAGTTTTTTCCAGATGAAACGTGTGTCACAAGTAGTGATTTGTTCTTCTAGTTTAGTGGCATAGTTGGATTTGGCTCTTCTTATAGCAGATCTCAGTTTGTATTTGGCAGCCATATATTGTTCTTTGTTTCCTGCCAGATGTGCTGAATTTTTCTCCTGTCTTAATTTTTTAATGTCCTTATTAAACCACGGTTTATTATTATTGTAGTGTTTAACTTTTTTGAGTGGTATGCACAGGTCCACGCAGTAGTTAACGCATGACGTCACTGCAACGGCGACGTCATGGAGGTCACCTGCAGCATGGAAAACATTCCAGTCTGTGCACGCAAAACAGCACCGGAGTTTTTCGATGGCTTCAGGGGACCAGCACCGGTCAAGTTTTATTGGTGTCTTGGAGGATTTAACTTTTTGCCTGTATTGTGGAATTAGCAGCAGCATTGCGTGGTCGGACCTGCCCAGCGGAGCCCTCGGGACATATAGCTATGGTGACTGAGCGGACCCCATAGTTCACTAGCATAAAGCGCAATAGGGTGGATTACACTGTCAAATATTGCAAGCCACATTTTAATTGGAATTTGGATGTTGTATAATCTTCTTTTTTATTGCATACAGAGCTCTTCTTGCTTTCTCTTTTAGTGCATTCACTGCCATATTGAACTTCCCTGATGCTGCATCAGTTAGACCAAGGTAAGTATAGCTCATAGAGTGTTCGATAATAATACAATTGAGAGTAAATTTGTATTTATCTTCCTGACATTTGTTTTTTTCTTAAAAATCATGATGTTGGTTTTCTTTAGATTTACTGCCAGGGCCCAATGTTGGCAGTACTCATCAAGTAGGTCCAACTGTTGCTGCAGTCCTCGTTCTGTGGGGGCCGGCAGAACCAAGTCATCCGCATAAAACAGGGATTTTACCTCTCCGTCCAGAAGACAGAGGCCCGACGCTGTGCTCTGGTCCAACTTTACTGCAAATCGTTGATATATACATTAAACAGTGTCGGGCTCAGAGCATTTGTCTCCAATTTTAACGCCACATTTATTATTCAGATACATTGATTTGATAAGGTCATATACTTTTCCTCCTATACCACAACAGAGAAGTCTGTAATAGTGACCTTCGTGCCTAATAGTCAAATTATTTCTCAAAGTCGATAAAAGAGGCTCTTTTGCTTGGCGTATATGTTTTTCAATGAGCGTGTGGAGGGTATACATACGGTCAGTAGTATGGCGTTTTGGGAGGAAGCCAATTTGTTTTTTACTGAGAATGTTGTATTTGTTAAGGAAATCATACATTCTGTTATTTATGATACTGCAGAATAACCTCCCTATGCAGCTACGGACACAGATGCCACGATAAGTATCTGTGTCTAATTTATTTGCACTCCTATAAATGGGCGAAATAAGCCATTGACACCAAACATCAAGGAAATAACCTGAACGTAGTATGATGTTGAACAGCCGAGGCACCATGTCCTGCATCTCCAGAGTGCTGCGCTTGAGCAATTCATTTTTAATGCTGTCTGGACCACATGCTTTCTTTGAGTGAAGATATTTAATTATTATGGTTAATTCTTCCAAAGTAATTGGGAAAACAAGAGGGTTTTTATAATCTTTCATTCCTGTTTCTAACGTCTGGCGTTTTTCTTTGATATGAGAATAATTTGAACTCATTTTATTTATTGGGATGTCTTTATATAGATTTTTGAAAAGTGCTCTCCAGATATCACCTTCTTGAATTGGTAATGTTTGTAGTTATGTTGTGCTCAGGTTATTCCTCGTTGGTTTTGATTTACGGAATTTTAAATTTATGCAGGATTTTTATGTGTTGTTTTCTGTTTTCTTCCTAATAGTGTGTTTATACCTTTTAAGAGTTTCATTATATCTAATATGTAAGTCTAGATTGTTTGGTTGACTGTGTTTTTGGGTCGATATTTACCTCAGATCTTTTCTAATACTTTTACACTCATGGTCGAACCATTTCTCATGATTGAGATTTTTTATAATTTTTCTCTTCTGTATCAGAACGTCAGCTTTGATAGCTAACTTGTGAAAGATCATATTAATGTCACTTATGGCCAAGTTTAGAAACATAGAAAATAGGTGCAGGTGTAGGCCATTCAGCCCTTCGAGCCTGCACCGCCATTCAATATGATCATGGCTGATCATCCAACTCAGTTTCCTGTACCTGCCTTCTCTCCATACCCCCTGATCCCTTTAGCCACAAGGGCCACATCTAACTTCCTCTTAAATATAGCCAATGAACTAGCCTCAACTACCTTATGTGGCAGAGAATTCCACAGATTCACCGCTCTGTGTAAAACATGTTTTTCTCATCTCGGTCCTAAAAGACTTCCCCCCTTGTCCTTAAACTGTGACCCCTTGTTCTGGACTTCCCCAACATCGGGAATAATCTTCCTGCATCTACCCTGTCCAACCCCTTAAGAATGGTGTAAGTTTCTATAAGATCCACCCTCAATCTTGTAAATGCTAGCGAGTACAAGGCTAGTCTATCCAGTCTTTCTTCATATGAAAGTCCTGCCATCCCAGGAATCAGTCTGGTGAACCTTCTCAGTACTCCCTCGAGGGCAAGAATGTATTTCCTCAGATTAGGAGACCAAAACTGTACGCAATACTCAAGGCGTGGTCTCACCAAGACCCTGTACAGCTGCAGTAGAACCTCCCTACTTTTATACTCAAATCCTTTTGTTATGAACGCTAACATACCATTCGCTTTCTTCACTGCCTGCTGCACCTGCATGCATACTTTCCATGACTGGTGTACCATGACACCCAGGTCTCGTTTCATCTCCCCTTTTCCTAATCGGCCACCATTCAGATAATAGTCTATATTCCCGTTTTTGCCTCCAAAGTGAATAACCTCACATTTATCCACAATATACTGCATCTGCCATGCATTTGCCCATTCACCCAACCTATCCAAGTCACCTTGCAGCCTCCTAGCATCCTCTTCACAGCTAACACTGACCCCAGCTTCGTGTTATCCACAAACTTGGAGATGTTGCATTCAATTCCCTCACCCAGATCATTAATATATTGTAAATAGCTGGGGTCCCAGCACTGAGCCTTGCGGTACCCCACGAGTCACTGCCTGTTATTCTGAAAAGGACCAATTTACACCTACTCTTTGCTTCCTGTCTGCCAGCCAGTTCTCTATCCACATCAATACTGAACCACAATACCGTGTGCTTTAAGTTTGCATACTAATCTCTTATGTGGGACCATGTCGAAAGCCTTCTGAAAGTCCAGATATAACACATCCACGGGTTCCCCCTTATCCACTCTACTAGTTACGTCCTCGAAAAGTTCTATAAGGTTCGTCAGACATGATTTCCTTTTATAAATCCATGCTGACTTTGTCCAACGAATTCACCACTTTCCAAATGTGCAGCTACCCCATCTTTAATAACTGACTCTAGCATTTTCCCCACTACCGATGTTAGACTAATTGGTCTGTAATTCCCCGTTTTCTCTCTCCCTCCCTTTGTAAAAAGTGGGGTTACATTAGCCACCGTCCAATCATCAGGAACTACTCCAGATCCTAAAGAGTTTTGAATAATTATCACTAAAGCATCCACTATTTCTGGGGCTATTTCCTTAACTACTCTGGGATGCGACTTATCTGGCCTTGGGTATTTATGGGCCTTTAATCCATTCAATTTACCTAACGGTAATTCCCGGCTAACATGGAGTTCACTCAGTTCCTCCATCTCATTCCACTACCGGTGTCCTGCTATTTCTGGCAGATTATTTATGGCTTCCTTAGTGAAGACAGAACCGAAATAGTTATTCAATTGGTCTGCCATGTCCTTATTCCCAATGATCAATTCGCCTGTTTCTGACTGCAAGGGATCTACATTTGTTTTAACTAATCTTTTTCTCTTCACATATCTATAAAACCTTTTGCAGTCAGTTTTTTTATGTTCCCTGCCAGTTCTCTTTCATAATCTATTTTCCCTTTCCTAATTAAGCCCTGTCCTCCTCTGCTGGACTCTGAATTTCTCCCAGTCCTCTGGCAGGCTGCTATTTCTTGCTAATTTGTATGCTTCATCTTTTGTTTTGATACTATCCCAGATTTCCCTAGTTACCCACGGATGCACTACCTTCCCTGATTTATTACTTTGCCAAACTGGGATGAACAATAGTTGTAGTTAATCAATGCAGTCTTTAAATGCCTTCCATTGCATATCCACCGTCAATCCTTTAAGAATCAATTGCCAGTCTATCTTGGCCAATTCACGCCTCATACCCTCAAAGTTCCCTTTCTTAAAGTTCAGGATCCTTGTTTCTGAATTAACAATGGCCACTCTTGCCCAAGGGGCCACGCACAACGAGACTGCTAACTAACCCTTCTTCATTACTCAATACCCCGTCTTGAATAGCCTGCTCTCTCGTTGGTTCCTCAACATGTTGGTTTAGAAAATTATCCCGCATACATTCCAAGTAATCCTCTTCCTCAGCACCCATGCCAATTTGATTCACCCAATCTATATGTAGATTGGTGTCACCCATTATAAAAGTTTTACCTTTGTTGCGCGTATTACTAATTTCCTGTTTGATGCCATCCTCAACTCCACTACTATTGTTAGGTGGCCTGTACACAACTCCCACTAGCGTTTCGTGCCCCATGGTGTTTCGCAGCTCTACCCATAGTGATTCCACATCCTCCAAGCTAATGTATTTCCTGTCTATTGCGTTAATCTCCTCTCTGACCAGCAACGCAACCCCACCTCCTTTTCTTTTCTGTCTATCCCTCCTGAATATTGAATATCCCTGGATGTTCAGCTCCCAGCCTTGGTCATCCTGGAGTCATGTCTCCGTGATCCCAACTATATGATATTCATTAATAACTATCTGCACATTCAACTCACCCACCTTATTACGAATGCTCCTTGCATTGACACAAAGCCCTCAGGCTTGTTTTTACAACACTCTTACCCCTTATACAATTATGTTGAAAAGTGGCCCTTTTTGATTTTTGCCCTGGATTTGTCTACCTGCCACTTTTACTTTTCACCTTTATACCTATTGCTTCTACCCTCATTTTACACCCCTCTGTCTCTCTGCTAATGCATCCATCCCCCTGCCACATTAGTTTAAATCCTCCCCGACAGCACGAGCAACCCCCCCCGCCCCCTAGGACATTGGTTCCATTCCAGCCCAGGTGCAGACCGTCCTGTTTGTAGTTGTCCCTCCTCCCCCAGAACGGGTTCCAGTTCCCTGGAAATTTGAATCCGTCCCTATTGCACAATTTTTTAACCCACGTATTGATCTGCAATATCCTTCTATTGCTACTCTGATTAGCACGTGGCACTGGTAGAAATCCAGAGATTATTACCTTTGACATCCTACTTTTAAGTTTATCCCAGAGCTCCCTAAATTCACATCATCTCTACTAGTCTCAGATGGGTTTGTCTTGAATTTCAGTATTTTATTTGTGAGGTTAATTCAGGGTCGTGATTAATTTATCTCCACTCTCTGAAGCCCATCTGTATCTCTCTCGGCATCTCTCCCCCCCCCTCTCTCTCTCTCTCTCTCTCTCTAGCTCCACCCCCCTCTCTCTCTCTCTCTCTCTCTCTCTCTCTCTCTCTCTCTCTCTCTCTCTCTCTCTCTCGCTCTCTCGCTCTCTCTCTCTCTCTCTCTCTCTCTCACTCTCTCTCTCTCTCTCCTCCACCCGTCTCTCTCCACGTTTTCTTTCTCTTCCCCCTCTCTCTCCAAACTCTTTCTCACCCTCTCCCTCTACCGTCTCTCAAACCCTCTCTTTCTCCCCCTCTCAGTCCCCCTGTCTCTCCCCTCTCTCTATCCCTCTCGCCCCACTCTCTCCCCATCCTTTTCTCTCCCTCTCTCTCTCCTATTCTCTCTCCCCGCCTCTCGTCCTTCTCTCTCTCCCACCCCTCTCTCTGTCTCTCCCGCGCCCCCCTCTCTCGCCCCCTCTCTCTCTCCTCGTCTCTCTATCTGTCCCCATCTCTCTCCCTCTCTCACTCCTCCTCTCTCTCTCCCTCCCGCTCTAAACCCCTCTCCCCCTCTCTCTCCAGCTCTCTCTCTCTCTCACCAAACTATCCACCCTCTCCCCCCTTTCTCTCCCCCCTCTCCCCCCCCCTTTCTCTCCCCCCTCTCTCCCCCTTTCTCTCTCCCCCTCTCTATCCCCTCTATCCCCCTCTCTCTCTTCCCCCTCTCACCCACCTCTCACTCCCCCACGCACTTTTCCCTCACTTCCTCCCCGCCTCTCTCCCCCTCTCTCTCTCCCACTCTCTCTTCCCCTCTCCATCTCCCCCTCTCCCTCTCACCCTCCCTCTCTCATTCTCACCACCCCTCTCTCCCTCCGTCCTTCCCTCCCTTCCCCCACTAAAAACAAGATAGGGAGAGCGTGAACGAGACGGAGACGCAGGAGGAGCGAGAGATAGAAAGAGAGAAACCTGGGAGAGAGAGAGAGAGAGAGAGGTAGGAGGAGTGAGAGAGAAAGAGTGGAAGGAGGAGGAGAGCAGGAGGGATGGGTGTGACCCATGTTTGTGGGACAGCCCCCCTCAGCCGCCCCATCCCCCACTCTCGGTATGTCCCCCCTCCGCTACCGACCGCCCTCATTGGTTTCCCCCTCCCCTCCCGAATCTCCCCCACAACTCAGAGAAGAGTCTCTCCCCGTCTCTCTCTCTCTCTCTCTCTCTCTCTCTCTCTCTCTCTCTCTCTCGCTCTCTCTCTCTCTCTCTCTCTCTCTCTCTCTCTCTCTCTCCCCCTCCCTCCCTCCCTCTATCTATCTATCTATCTATCTATCTATCTATCTATCTATCTATCTATCTATCTATCTATCTATCTATCTATCTATATCTATCTATCTATCTATCTATCTATCTATCTATCTATCTATCTATCTATCTATCTATCTATCTATCTATCTATCTATCTATCTATCTGTCTGTCTATCTATCTGTCTGTCTATCTATCTATCTATCTATCTATCTATCTATCTATCTATCTATCTATCTATCTATCTATCTATCTATCTATCTATCTATCTATCTATCTATCTATCTATCTATCTATCTATCTATCTCTATGAATCTCTCCCTTTCCCACTCTTTATCTCCCTCCCTTCTATATCCCTCTCTATCTCTCTCTCTCTCTTTATCTCTCTCTCCCTCTCTCTCTCTATCTCACCCTCTCCCTCTCTCTGCCTCGCATTCTCTCTCTTGTTATCCATCTCTCGCTCTCTCTCCCTCTTTCTCACTCCCTCTCTCGTTCTCTCTGTCTCTCTCTCTCTATGTCTCTATTTCTGTCTCTCTCTGTCTCTCTCTCTCAAAGTTTGTACATTTCTGAAGCCGTTTACACTGTAATTGATGAAAGAGGCAACTATCTATTTTTCTCACGCATTTGCGCCTCTCATTTCTCAGTCTAAAATGCGTGAGATTTGCCAGAAAAGTCCCCCGATAAAGAGTTTGGTGCGTGTGTATTTGTGTGTGTAAATATATGTTTTTGTAATGGTAAAACCAGTTATTTACTCTCCTCTCCTCCTTTCTCGTTCCTCCTCTCCGCCCAGCTCCGACGGAGGCCGGGCCAAAACGCCGTTTAAAAAAACATGATCTCGGAGCGCCAAAGATTAAAATGAATCTAAAACGATAGAAAGAAGAGAGAGAGAATGAAACGCAAAAATAAAAACAACGATGCAGACCACGAGGCACTGGGGATTTATCAGCCATCAGTCCCAACCAAAGATCCTAGAGGACCAAGATAGACCACTCCTCCGAAATCCAATGGACTGGCGTGTAGTACGTGACGGAACGTCACGGCCGCCATTTTTCAATGCGACACGCGACTTCCGGCATGCCACCCGCTGTGATCCAAAGCAAAGATTATAGAGCTCCGCTATAATCTTTGATCCAAAGCAAAGATCCTCGAGTATCTTGTAGCGGGAACAGCCCCCTCCTTTGCGTAGTTTCCCTTGCATTGTATTGCTTTAACCCACACTGCACAAAATTAAATTTAACGTATACATATTTTATATATTCATATGAATGTGTGTCTGTGTGTGAGAGGCAAGTTAGAGATAATTAAGTTTATTCTCATGGATCAGAAGCAACTTTGATTTAAATAATCACTATTAATTTATTTGTCTTGTAAGATGATATACATAAACCATAAAGGCAATTATATATATAATTATATAGTAATAATATATATATGCATATATATATATTTATACACACATATATATACACATACATGTATACACACATACATATATACACATACATACATACGTATACACATACATATGCACACATACAAATACACGCATACATATGGATACATTTATCTGCAT